>CM033633.1:3249701-3442201 GCA_019453435.1 Rhinogobius similis
TAATTTTGACTTTATTTGGTGTTTTAATCCATGTTGTACAAATACATTTTAGTTTCACACCAATCAAGCCGCCGTTTGTGGGGAAAAGTTGAAAAATGTGTTGAAAATTACAGGAAGTAAACAAACCGATGACATCACACTGTGAGACAAAGTTTAAGCATAATTTACGCAATAATTTAAACATTGATTCAACAAAATAAAGGCGTTCGCATGTTTTTATTTGTAAAATGAAACAATCTCTGACATTGGATGAATTTCGGCCCCGTGTACAGTGTGGTTGCTATGGTAATTTCCTAGTATGAGAAAAAATAAAAAATAAAAATTGTTAAACCGTGATAAAATTTGTCAAGTATTTGAACAAAATTTAAAATATATTCATCTTAACTACATTTTTGTCAAATGAGTCGTCGACCTGTCAGGGGCCCTTTAAAGGAACAATATTTAGTATATACAATATAATTCCAAACCAAATTATCTTCCAAAGGGTTGAGATAATTTTCCTAACTTCATTGGCAAATTTATTTATTTCCTAATTTTAAGCTAAATTATTGCATTCTCTGTCAAAAATACATTAAAACTAGTGAAATCTTCAGAAATTAGAGTCAAAACTGCTCAAATCCAGATTTAAAAAAAAAAAAGTAAATTCAAGTCGTTTTAATCAAGTTTTTGCAGTTTCATAAAGCATGAATGTCTAGATGAGTTCAAATGTCTTGATTTGAGGATATTCATCTGAATTTCAGACGTTTTGACTCGTTAAGATCAGTGGAGACGATTTATTTGATGGAACTAGATTATTTCACTTGTTTCAAACCGTTTGTGACTTGTTTCAACACATTATTTCTTATTTCAATCCAAATTATCTGTCTATGGGTTAAGATCATTTTACTCACCAGTGACACATTTATTTTCTTATTTTAAGCAAAATTATCACAGGATCATCAGAAAAACCTTGAATCCAGTGAAATATTCTGCATCACATCAACAATTAAATCTCATCGAGTCAAAACTTCTCAAATCCAGATAAAAATGATCAATTCAAGCCATTTTAACCCCGGACAGATTTACATTTTTTGCTGTGCAGGAGATCATTTGGATTGAAGTAAGAAATAATGAACTGAAACAACCGTTTGCAACAAGTGAAATAATCTAGTTCCATCAAATAAATCGTCTCCACTGATCTTAACGAGTCAAAACGTCTGAAATTCAGATGAATATCCTCAAATCAAGACATTTTAACTCAGATAGACGTTCATTTTTGCAGTGCACGTTGAACTCTCATCGTCATAATGAAACGCATGTATTAATTCTCTGGTATTTTTAGCATTTCGTGATAAAAACTGCCCCTGAACTGAACCAGAATCACATGAAGACTTTCTCCGGTGCCATAATTAAAACCGTCGTCATGTTTCTTCCACTTCTCTCGCTCTCATTGTCTAAACTGCATTTTGTCTGAGCTTTGAAGTCGTATCCAACGCAAAAAGAGATCACAATTTAAGTCCCGGAAGAGGAAAGGGCCTTATTAAAAACCGGGATGACACCGAGGGATTTGAGCTTTGATGAAGGAGAGAGCGGGAAATGAATAGTTCTCGTTGTTTCATTGTTCTAAATGTTTGAAGTTTGTACAAGTAAGAGCTTAATTAATTGGTCTCTGAACGCCGCCGTGAAGTGTTATTTTTACAACCGACGCTGCATTTTAATCAGGAGGCAGGAGAAGTGCACAGAACACGGGCAGAACATGCAAAAAGAGACGACAAATGGTGATAAAAGTGAAGGTTATGCTGCAATTATTCACATTTTAAACACAATGTTGTCATTTTTAGTCGCGTTTTTGTCACGTTCTGTTGTGTTTGTCATATTTAAGTGCGTCTTTGTTATTTTTAGTCACGTCTTTGTTATTTTTAGTCACGTCTTTGTTGTTTTTAGTCATGTTTTTGTCACGTTCAGTTGAGTTTGTCATATTTAAATGTGTCTTTGTCATTTTTAGTTTTGTTTTGGTCGCTTATAGTCGCGTTTTTGGTGCTTTTAGACGTGTTTTTGCCACGTTCTGTTGTGTTTGTGATATTGAAATGCGTCTTTATCATTTTTAACTATTGAAACGAATAAGAAACTTTTTTTTTGTTTCAAAACATTTAAGGCACTCAAGAGCATGTTTAAAGGCAAATAACAATGTGAAAAATGCAGAATATGTTTTCCTTTAAATTCCCGTGTGTCAGAACCTTACGATTTAAGGTTTTGAAGCTGGGACCCGACAAAATCCACGAGGAAGGACACGGCACAGAATCGTTTACTAGAAGAACTACTCGACCCTCGCTGCTTGAACTCGAAAAGAGACCAAAAAATCAGGCGGAAAATCCTCTTTTGAGAGATCGAGAGGCCGTACCTATTGAAGGATAACCACACCTCATAATGTTCATAGAAAGAAAACCTTTAACACTTAAAAAGTTCAATGTCAGACGTTCCCAGAGTTCAATCCGATTGGTGTTGCTTTAAGTCACGTTTTTGTCTCTTTTAGTCGCGCTTATGTCACTTTTAGTCACATTTTTGTCATTTTTAGTCAAAGTGTGTCCGTTGTATCAGAATCTTGTTGAGTCCAGATTGTACAGTTTGGTGCAGGAGCTGCTTTAAGGCTCATCTTTATGTCTCGAGGGAGAAAAATGCATTTTTTGAGAGAGCTGGACATGAGTTACAAAGTCCCAGTGAAATCTATGGATGAAGTAGATTCAATGGAACAAGAAAACACGTTTCCTTAAAGTGATTTTCGCGTCAGAAGCAGCGTCCTTGCACTTGAACGCTTTAGAGCTGACTTTTACAGACGCAAACGCATTATCTTTAGTCTGATTAAGAGGAATCTAAGTCATTTTTAGTTGTGTTTTTGTTGCTTATAGTCGTGTCTTTGTTGTTTTAGTCTCGTTTTTGTCACGTTCTGTTGCGTTTGTCATATTTAAATGTGTCTAATGTGTCTGCCATTTTTAGTCTCATTTTTGAGGCTTTTAGTCGTGTTTTTGTCACGTTCAGTTGCATTTGTCATATTTAAATACGTCTTTGTCATTTTTAGTCACGTTTTCGTCGCTTTTAGTCGCGTTTTGTCGTGTTTTTGTCACGTTCTGTTGTGTTTGTCATACTTAAATGTGTCACTCTTGTCATTTTTAGTTGTGTTGACCAAAAAATCAGGCGAAAAATCCTCTTTTGAGAGATCGAGAGGCCGTATTGAAGGATAACCACACCTCATTATGTTCATAGAAAGAAAACCTTTAACATTTAAAAAGTTCAATGTCAGACGTTCCCAGAGTTCAATCCGAAGCACGTTTCCTTAAAGTGATTTTCGCGTCAGAATCCGAAGCGGCGTCCTTGCACTTGAACGCTCACGTCCCGCTCTTTCCATAAAAACACCATCTGCTTCACTTTAGAGCCGACTTTTACAGACGCAAACGCATTATCTTTAGTTTGATTAAGAGGAATCGAAGTGACACCAGCGAGATGAGGTTTATGTGACGGTTTTATGAGAAAGTGCTGGATAATGTTGCGCTTTATGAGATCGACGAGACGCTCTGCTTTCACTTTCACTTCATTTCAAAGCAGTTTCTATTGTTTCACACTTCTGAGCTGCAGAAAAAAGTACATTTCTTTTCTGTTTAGGGTTTATTTTGATGCACTTTTATGGTTTGAGTTGATGTCAGAACTTTGAACAAACAAAAATATACCAATAAGAACCACTAGGAAAAAAAGGAAATTGATCCAGTTGTTTCTGTTGAACAAATAAAGTTTTTGACGCTTTGATTGTCCTCAAAATGTGTGTGAAATACTTTTACTTCAGTGTGTTTTTGCCTCTGTATTTGCACTTTTAAGGCAAGACACTACACTCTCAATTTCTAGTTTTTTGGTCAGTTTTCTCTCTCAACACATCGACTTTCATGTGGAAACAACAAACGTGTCCAATCTGCTCCTAAAGATGTTTGATTCTTCCATTGAATCCACTTCGTCCATAGTTTTCTCTGGGACGTTGTAACTCAGCTCCAGGTCTCTCAAAAAAAGCATTTTTGTCCCACAGAGACATAAAGATGAGCCTTAATGTAGCTCCTGCACCAAACTGTACAATCTGGACTCAACAGGATTCTGATACAACGGACACACTTTGACTAAAAATGACAAAAAGGTGACAAAAGCTGACAAAATGTGACTAAAAGCGACATAAACGTGACTTAAAGCGACACAAATTTGACTAAAAATGACAAAAACATGACTCTAAACGTCACACGCAACTAAAAGCAACAAAAGGGAACAAAAACACAACCAAAAACGACAACAATTCGACGCTTTTGTGCCACAGAAACAAAGAAACCAAACTGTACAATCTTGGACTGAACAAAATTCTGACAGAACAGACGTAAGTCAAAAAAATATGAGGCGAAATTTGAATTTTTAGGACAATTTTCAGTCGGATCTAGTTTACACAAAAACTAAGTAAGAAATCCAAAATCCCCTCTGTACATTTTTTCTTAAAACTAATATTTGTACAAAATTAACCAAGAAATTTAAACCTGGTTCTGTACATTTTTCAGATTGAAACTAGACCTGTCACAATAACAACTTTTTGAAGTGCGATTATAGTCAGAAAAAAAAAAAATCACAATAATAAATAATATTGAAACTACTTTATGCCACTGAAGCAGTAACTCCAAAGCTGAAAACTCCATTTATTGTCATTCTAAATGTGAAATATCGTAAAAAAAATATGAGCTACAATAAATAGCATTTTTTATAATGTTGGTGCCAATTACGAGTCATAAAAGTTACTCTTTGGAATCCAAATCTAATCAAAAACAAAGAAAAAGTTCTCACACGAGGTGCACACGAAAAATAATAAGCTCCAAAAAATATTGTTCTTTCTGTCACACATTGAAGGATAACTCAATATAGTAATAATAATAATTGAAATGTCCTGTTTTTGCACATAAAATGCCTTATTTCAACTTGATGAAAAACAAGTTTATAACCGATATCTTTAAATTTAAGACTTTTTCCAATTGTTTCGCTTAAATAACAAAATTGAGGACTTCTTCGGAAAATAAGAGAAATCAATTGTTTTCCGATTTAAAAATAAAACGTCGCCTTGTTTTCTGACAAACTCCATCAGACGTTCCCAGTTTTTGAAGAGTTCTGGTTGTGCTTCCTGTCGCTGCTGAGCCTCTTGTTTGTGTCGAGTCGCTCTAATTGAAAGACTTCATTTGCATAGTTTAATTAATACAAGCTCTGGTGGTGATTAGCTGCCCCCGGGTTAGCGTTAGCGACGTGATTAGCTGCCCGGGGTTAGCATTAGCGACGTGATTAGCTGCCCGGGGTTAGCCTTAGCGACGTGATTAGCTCTGGGGGTTAGCGTCGGGGCTCCAGACGTGTGTGACTTTGTGACGAGGCTTTGAAAAGTCTGTGCTTCAGAAACACTTTGGACTTTGATTAAAGTCGTTATTTCAATTAGACACAGATTTGACTCAAAAGTACTGAACATGATCATATTTAAGATTTGACTAAACTTTTTGCGTGTTTGTCCCAGTTTAACAGTTTCTGTAAAGTTTATCATGTCACTTCCTGTTGAACATGACATAAACATGGCACAGTTAGAGGTAATTAATAGCATAGCAACCAGACTGTAAACAAGGGCCACATCCACATACATCACACAATAGTTATGATTGGACAGTAAATAATCCCTGATAACACTTTATTTTGTTGAATGATGGTTTAAACTGTCACAAAAATGTGTCACTTGCTCTAACTTGTGTATTTTCACTGGTACGTCTCTTTTTGATGACATCACAGAGGGATTCTGCTCTACGTCCTGTCATTTTAAAGGTCCCATAACATGCAAAATGGACTTTTCAGAGGTTTTAACCTTCCTCCAGGGCTCTCTGGGCCTCGTATGTTGTGCCCAAAGTGTTTTTTTGATTGATTCCCTCATGTTTTCACTAGAGAACTGTCTTTTCCGTTCCCCTCGGCTGAGCAGCAGACGGGGGCTCCTCACTAAGATGACGCGGTGTTTAAGCCACGCCTCCAGGAAGAATAAAAACAGCTAATGCTAATGCTACACAGTAATTACACGATGGATACGACAGATAG
Organism: Rhinogobius similis; assembly: GCA_019453435.1. Classification (NCBI taxonomy): domain Eukaryota; kingdom Metazoa; phylum Chordata; class Actinopteri; order Gobiiformes; family Gobiidae; genus Rhinogobius; species Rhinogobius similis. Next base: position 3,255,813 of record CM033633.1, read on the forward strand.
AAGAGTTAGCTTGTTATTTACCAAACGGCACGTCCGTGGTTGAGGCCCTGGAGCACGTCAAACTCCAGGTCAGATCCAGGACGTAGGACTCAGCACGACGCACCGTCAGGACCAGAAAAGGTTTATTCAGTGTTTGTGTATCGCTGTTTACCGGAGCACACGGCGCATGCACCATCTCCACTACAGGGGAGGCACGGGTTGGGCGGGGGAGGCAGCCTGCTCTCTGTTCGGGGGGGTCAGATCTCAGAGTGAGCCGTTTGCTTTTGCAGGAGGGGGGCCAGTCCAAGAAATGGGTGTTTTTTGTAAACTGTTATGTTATGGATATTACACAACGAGAAAATGTATCAACAAAGCCCTGAGGACAGACTGTGTGAAGGGGAAAAGAGCAGGATATGGGACCTTTAACCCTTGTGCTCTTTGCTTGAGCTATGCACATTTGGTCAAAGAGCACTTTACTTTTTCATATCAGTAAAAAAAACAAACTTTTTTTTTTTCCAGTTTTCAAAATAGTAAAAATTGAATCCATGCATGTTTGCATATAAAAATCTGTGTTGCTCCGGCACAAATTTATGATGAATGAAAATGAGACCACAATATTTTCTCTGCATCTGTTTATAGTGTTTTTATGAGACACAGGAAGTGCGCCATTAACATGCTAATGTTTGTTAGCTTTAGCGCTCTGGGCTCAGAGTCTGGTGAAAAGTGCTTTAAACTCATGGAGGTGAATATTTATGATGCTGGGACTGAATTAAAGTGAGAGACACATGAGACTGATGTGAAGAGTTTAACATCAACTAGTTCATCGTAGAAAAGGTTTCAGGGGTTGTCATCCGGACGCTGTTTGAAGATCGAGACGTTTCGACTTCTATCCGGAAGTCATTGTCGATCAGAGAGCTGGTATGGTAACTCTGGCTTATATGCTCCTCTAAGTCGTGAGAGTCCTGCCCACAGGGAGGAGTCACTGAACACCTGTCTTTGTTTGCTAAATAGTTTGCTCTGCCTAGTGTCACCTGAACCTGATAATGGCCTGTCTTTGTTAGGTTAATAGCTGGCCCTGCCCAGTTTCACTAACTTTCACCAACTATCATCAACTAGTTCTGTTGATGTAAAAATCAATTTAAAGTAGAACTAAGTAAACGTTTTCCTTATTAAAGTCTTTGTAAGTTCGTATGGCCGTTTGATTCCCCCGCAGTCGCCCCCTGCTGTCTCTGAGCGGAAAACCAGCTGCAACTTTTCTAACATCGACCCAAACCCAAAGACAACTCTCCTGAGAAACACTGGCTCTTTTTTATATTTGGCGACATGAAATGTTTTGTATGTGATTGTACTTCCTTATTTCAATAAAAACAAAGGAAAAAAAGAAAAACAACTGCTGGCTTTTTACTTGGCGTGTATTTCCACAAGAGACCTGCAGGGGGCGCTCTGTCGCAGAAGTTACTTAGTTCTGCTTAAAATACAAGATTTTTTCCTTTTCACCTGCCGTGTCTCACTTTTAATTTAGATAATCGTTATTGCGTGGCTTCTCCGTCTTGTTCTTTGGGCGTCGTGCTCTGAAAAACACAATTTGTGCCATTTTAAGAACTTTCAGTGGTCTTTTTTCTTCTAATTCGTCAGTAATCTTCAAATAAAGTTTCAGTCTCCGTCTCTGTAAATTGCGTTCACCTGCAGCGTCGGACCGTCAGATGTTTCGGCGCAGATGGAGTTCAGACGTTGTGACATTTCGTGAGCCGTAACCTGGAGACGAAGCAAGACCCACGGAACAGGAAATGAAATAAGGAGCGATAAATAAAGTCTAAATTGGCAGAGGATCAAAGCCCAGCAGGAGACGGGGCAGATGAGCTCGGCGGGAGTTTACTGCCTGATAACGCGCCCAACGGTTCAACAGTTTGTGGTTTGAGACGAGTTAAAACGACCGCAAATAAAACCAAGGATCGTCAGTAAATAATGACTGTAATTATTAATGATTTTAAAACAAGGAAAAAGGCTCTTTATTCAGTGCTAATTCTGATATCACCGCAATGATAATAAACACCGGTTTAGTCCTGGTTTAGACCTGGTTTAGACCTGGCTTGGACCTGGTTTGGACCTGCTTTAGTCCTGGTTTAGACCTAGTTTGGACCTGGTTTAGTCCTGGTTTAGACCTGGTTTGGACCTGCTTTAGTCCTGGTTTAGACCTGGTTTAGTCCTGGTTCAGTCCTGGTTTGGACCTGGTTTAGTCCTGGCTTGGACCTGGTTTGGACCTGCTTTAGTCCTGGTTTAGACCTGGTTTAGACCTGGTTTAGTCATGGTTTAGACCTGGTTTAGTCCTGATTTAGACCTGATTTAGTTCCAGTTTACTTCCAGTTTAGACCTGGTTTTAGTCCTGGTTTAGTCCTAGTTTTTAGTTTAGTTTAGTCATGATTTAGTTTTTTATTTAGTTCTGGTTTGAATTTGGATTAACCCATAGTTTAGTCCTGGTTTAGACCTGGTTTGGTCCTGGTTTAATCCTGGTTTGGTCCTGGTTTGGTCCTGATTTAGACCTGATTTGGTTCCAGTTTACTTCCAGTTTTGACCTGGTTTTAGTCCTGGTTTAGTCCTAGTTTTTAGTTTAGTTTAGTCATGATTTAGTTTTTTATTTAGTTCTGGTTTGAATTTGGATTAACCTATAGTTTAGTCCTGGTTTAGACCTGGTTTGGTCCTGGATTAGTCCTGGTTTAGACCTAGTTTGGACCTGATTTGGTTCCAGTTTACTTCCAGTTTAGACCTGGTTTTAGTCCTGGTTTAGTCCTAGTTTTTAGTTTAGTTTAGTCATGATTTAGTTTTTTATTTAGTTCTGGTTTGAATTTGGATTAACCTATAGTTTAGTCCTGGTTCAGTCCTGGTTTAGTCCTGGTCTAGTCCTGGTGTTACATACTGAACAGTCCTGGAGTAAACTAATCTAAACTAAACACAGGGAGAACATGCAAACCCTTCTCTGCCGGGAGTCGAACCCAAGACCTTCCCGTCTGAGAAACCTCCCGTGCTTCCCATTTACCGCTCCAGTCCAGCCCTCTCCCCTCGGTCCACCCTCTGCTCTCCCCCGCCTGCCCCCCTCTGCTCTCCCCCCTCTCCCCCTCTACTCTCCCACCCTCTCTCCCCCCTCTCTCCCTCTGGTCCAGTCCTTCCATCCCCCCTCTCCCCCCTCTCCCCCTCTACTCTCCCCCCACTCTCCCCCCTCTCCCCCTCTGCTCTCCCCTCTGCTCTCTCCCCTCTCCCTCTCTCTCCTCTGCTCTCTCCTCTGCTCTCTCCTCTGCTCTCTCCCTCTGCTCTCCCCCTCTGCTCTCCCCCCTCTCCTCCTCTACTCTCCCCCTCTGCTCTCCCCCTCTACTCTCCCCCTCTGCTCTCCCCCCTCTCCCCCTCTCCCCCCTCTCCCCCTCTGGTCCCGTCCGGAGCAGATAAATCCTTCAGACTGAATGAACCATTTACACGAACATAACGACCTCAGACGCTGGAGCTCCAGGGGCCGAGCTCAGCGTGTCGTGCCCAGAGACAGAGCCTCAGTCTGGGGTGAAGCAGAGCGGTGTGGGCCCCGGGACATGGAGCTCTGGGACGCACGAGTCGGATCAATAACAAGTTATGAACGTTTGACAGTTTTTATCAAAGAATCAGTGCAGAGTGGGTTTTATGACTTTTGTAAACGCTCTTTTTGTCCCTTACGTTTCACTGATGCTGATGGCGCCCAAAGCAGGACTAAACCAGGACTAAACTAGGACTAAACAAGAATTTATCCAGGACTAAACCCGGTCTGAACTCGGACTTAAGTAAAACTAATCCAGGTTAAAACCCAGATGGAGAAACTGAACCAGGTCTAAACCAGGTCTAAACCAGGTCTAAACTAGGTCTAAACCAGGTCTAAACTCAGACTAAACCAGGTCTGAACCAGGACTAAACCAGGTCTGAACCAGGTCTAAACCAGGACTGAACCAGGTCTAAACTCAGACTAAACCAGGTCTAAACCAGGACTAAACCACTGAACCAGGTCTAAACCAGGACTAAACCACTGAACCAGGTCTAAACCAGGACTAAACCCGGACTAAACTCAGACTTAAGTAAGACGAATACAGGTTGAAACACAGATCCATCCATCCATCCATCTTCTTCCGCTTATCCGGGGCCGGGTCGCGGGGGCAGCAGCCTGAGCAGGGACTCCCAGACTTCCCTCACCCCGGACACTTCCTCCAGCTCCTCCAGGGGATCGAGGCGTTCCCAGGCCAGCCGAGAGACATAGTCCCTCCAGCGTGTCCTGGGTCTACCCCGGGGCCGCCTCCCGGTGGGACATGCCCAGAACACCTCCCGAGGGAGGCGTCCAGGAGGCATCCTGAACAGATGCCCGAGCCACCTCAGCTGGCTCCTCTCGACGTGGAGGAGCAGCGGCTCTACTCCGAGCCACCCCACCCTGGAGCCAGGCCTGGGGTGGGCGCTCGACGGCGAGCGTCTGGTGGCCGGGCCTTTCCCCACGGGGCCCGGTCGGGCACAGCCCGAAGGAGCGACGTGGGGCCGCCCTCCCGTGGGCCCACCACCTGCAGGAGGATCCATAAGGGGCCGGTGCAAAGAGATCTGGGTGGCAGTCGAAGGCAGGGGCCTCGACGACCGGATCTCCGGGCGCAGAAACTAGCTCTGGGGACATGGAAAGGTTGAAACACAGATGGAGAAACTAAATCAGGTCTAAACCAGGACTAAACCAGGACTAAACCAGGACTGAACCATGTCTGAATCAGAACTGAACCAGGACTAAACCAGGGCTAAACCAGGTCTAAACCAGGTTAGTCCTGTAGGTTAATCCAGGTTTAAACCAAAACTAAAGAACTATAACATGACTAGAAAGAAGAAACAAAGGACTAATCCAGGACTAGAGGAAACTGCTAAACTAGGACTAAACATAAATTAAGACGGCACCAAGACTAAACCAGAACTAAGCAAGGATTTAAACTAGGTTCAGACACAGGAGCTTCAGGGGCTTTGGCTCAGCGTGTCGTGCCCAGAGACAGAGCCTCAGTCTGGGGTGAAGCAGAGCGGTGTGGGCCCCGGGACATGGAGCTCTGGGACGTACGAGTCGGATCAATAACAAGTTATGAACGCTGTAGGTTTGAGTGACGAGCGACAGTTTTTATCAAAGAATCAGTGCACAGTGGGTTTTTGTAAATTATGTGAACATCAATTTTTTTCAAAGTTCTTAAATACACCTTTCACTCACACCAGGACTAAACCAGGACTAAACCAGGTCTAAACCAGGACTAAACCAGGTCTAAACCAGGACTAAACCAGGGCTAAACCAGGTCTAAATCTGGACTAAACCAGGACTAAACCAGGACTAAACCAGGTCTAAACCAGATCTAAACCAGGGCTAAACAAGGACCAAACCAGGACCAAACCAGGACTAAACCAGGGCTAAACCAGGGCTAAACCAGGTCTAAACCAGGGCTAAACCAGGGCTAAACCAGGACTAAACCAGGACTAAACCAGGACTAAACCAGGACTAAACCAGGTCTAAACCAGGACTAAACCAGGACTAAACCAGGTCTAAACCAGGTCTAAACCAGGTCTAAACCAGGTCTAAACCACAACTAAACAACTAAATCAGGACTAGACCAAGGAGAAACAAATGTCTGAACTATAACACTAATCCAGGACTAGGTTAATCCAGGTTTAAACCAGAACTAAATAAAAAACTAGACTGGAAAGAAGGAGTAAACTATGACTAAATCAAGACTAAGCATGGATTAAACCATTAGCAAACCAGGGCTAAACTAGGACTAAAGCAGGGCCAACCCAGGGCTAAACTATAGGTTAATCCAGGTTCAAACCAGAACTAAATGAACTAAATCATGACTAGACCAGGATTTATCAAAGACTAAACTAGGACTGAACCAGGACTAACCCAGGGCTGAACAGGGATTTAAACTGTAGGTTAATCCAAGTTCAAACCAGAACTAAATAAAGAACTAAATCACGACTAGACCAGGCTTTAGTCAAGACGAAACTAGGACTAAACCAGGACTAAACCATTACTGAACAGGAGTGAAGAAGAACGAAATCTGGTTCAAACAAGAACCAAACAAAATCTAAACTGGGACTAGATCTGGGGAAATAAAGTCTAAAACAGGAATAAATCCAAGACTAAACCCGAAGTAAACCATTATACCAGGAATAAACTCGGATTTAACGAAGACCTAACACAATCTAGAGACTAAACAAAAAGGAACTAAAATGGAACTAAACCAGGACAAAATCAGGAGTAAATTAGGACTAAAACAGAACTAAAACATGACTAAACCGGAACAAATGGACTACAACAGGATCTAAACCAGAACTGAACCAAACTACAACTAAACCAAGACTAAAGCTGGACTTTCCGATGATCGGTGGAGCTCCAGGGGCCATAGCTCAGCGTGTCGTGCCCAGAGAGAGAGCCTCTGTCTGGGGTAAAGCAGAGCAGTGTCTGGAGCTGGAGATGTACGAGTCAAATCAATAACAAGTTATGAACGTTATAAGTTTCAGTTATGGATAGCAGTTTTTATCAAAGAATCAGTCTGGAGGATGGATCTTTGTGAATTCCGTGAACATTTTTTCCCCCAACGTTCTTAAATATACTTTTCACTGATGTTCATGGCCAAACCAGGACTAAACCAGGTCTAAACTCAGACTAAAGTAGGACTAATCCAGGTTTAAACCAGATCTAAACAAGAACTAAATCAGAACTAGACGTATTTATGACGCATTTAAGCTTGTTTTGGGAGCTTTTGACTCTTGGTTTTTGTCTCTTACTATTAAATTTGTCACTTACAGTCACATTTGTGTCACTTTTAGTTTCTTTCAGTTTTGCATTTCTGTCACTTTTAGGCTTGTTTTGGGAGCTTTTTTACGCGTTTGATAGTGTTTTTGTCTCTTTTAGTAGAGAATTTGTCACTAATAGTCACATTTGTGTCACTTTTAGTTTATTTCATTTATCTAAAGTTGCATTTATGTTGCTTTTAGGGTCATTTTTGGCGCTTTTTAACTCTTAGTAGTATTTTTGTCACTTAGTCACATTTGTTTCACTTTTGGTTTCTTTAAGTTGCATTTATATTGCATTTAGACTCGTTTTTGGTGCGTTTCGACTCTTTTTGTTGGATTTTTGTCACTTTTAGTATTGTTTTTGTCACTTATAGTCAAATTTGTTTCACTTTTAATTTCACTTTTAGTTTCTTTAAGTTGCTGAAAGTTGCATTTACGTCTCTTTTAAGCTTGTTTTGGGAGCGTTTGACTCTGGTTTGTGGTTTTTGTTTCTTAGTTATAAATTTGTCTCTTACAGTCACATTTGTGTCACTTTTAGTTTCTTTCAGTTGCTTAACGTTGCATTTATGTCACTTTTAGGCTTGTTTTTGGAGCTTTTTGCTGTGTGCAGAGGATGGATCTTTGTGAATTTCGTGATCATTTCTTAAATACAATTTTCACTGATGCTCACGGCCAAACCAGGTCTAAACTCGGACTAAAGTAGGACTAATCCAGGTTTAAACCAGATCTAAACAAGAACTAAATCAGAACTAGATGTATTTATGATGCATTTAAGCTTGTTTTTGGAGCTTTTTGACTCTTTTGGTAGTGTTTTTGTCTGTCTCAGTATTAAATTTGTCAGTTATAGTCGCATTTGTGTCACTTTTAGTTTCTTTCAGTTTTGCATTTCTGTCACTTTTAGGCTTGTTTTGGGAGCTTTTTGACTCTTTTGGTAGTGTTTTTGTCTGTCTCAGTATTAAATTTGTCACTTATAGTCACATTTGTGTCACTTTTAGTTTCTTTACGTTGCTGAAAGTCGCATTTATGTCGCTTTTAAGCTTATTTTGGGAGCGTTTGACTCTTGGTTTTTGTCTCTTACTATTAAATTTGTCACTTACAGTAGCATTTGTGTCACTTTTTGGCTTGTTTTTGGAGCTTTTTGCTGTGTGCAGAGGATGGATCTTTGTGAATTTCGTGAAAAAATTTCCCCCCAACGTTCTTAAATACACTTTTCACTGATGCTCATGGCCAAACCAGGACTAAACCAGGTCTAAACTCGGACTAAAGTAGGACTAATCCAGGTTTAAACCAGATCTAAACAAGAACTAAATCAGAACTAGATGTATTTATGATGCATTTAAGCTTGTTTTGGGAGCTTTTTGACTCTTTTGGTAGTGTTTTTGTCTGTCTCAGTATTACATTTGTCACTTATAGTCACATTTGTGTCACTTTTAGTTTCTTTAAGTTGCTGAAAGTCGCATTTATGTCGCTTTTAAGCTTGTTTTGGGAGCGTTTGACTCTTGGTTTTTGTCTCTTTCTATTAAATTTGTCACTTACAGTAGCATTTGTGTCACTTTTAGTTTCTTTCAGTTGCTTAACGTTGCATTTATGTCACTTTTAGGCTTGTTTTTGGAGCTTTTTGCTGTGTGCAGAGGATGGGTCTTTGTGAATTTCGTGATCATTTCTTAAATACAATTTTCACTGATGCTCATGGCCAAACCAGGACTAAACCAGGTCTAAACTCGGACTAAAGTAGGACTAATCCAGGTTTAAACCAGATCTAAACAAGAGCTAAATCAGAGCTAGATGTATTTATGATGCATTTAAGCTTGTTTTGGGAGCTTTTTGACTCTTTTGGTAGTGTTTTTGTCTCTTTTAGTAGAGAATTTGTCACTAATAGTCACATTTGTGTCACTTTTAGTTTCTTTAAGTTGCTGAAAGTCGCATTTATGTCGCTTTTAGGGTCATTTTTGGCGCTTTTTGACTCTTAAGAGTATTTTTGTCACTTAGTCACATTTGTTTCACTTTTGGTTTCTTTAAGTTGCATTTATATTGCATTTAGACTCGTTTTTGGTGTGTTTCGACTCTTTTTGTTGGATTTTTGTCACTTATAGTCAAATCTGTTTCGCTTTTAATTTCACTTTTAGTTTCTTTTAGTTGTTTAAAGTTGCATTCATGTCACTTTTAGGTTTGTTTTTGGAGCTTTTTGACTCTTTTGGTAGTGTTTTTGTCTGTCTCAGTATTAAATTTGTCACTTATAGTCGCATTTGTGTCACTTTTAGTTTCTTTAAGTTGCTGAAAGTCGCATTTATGTCGCTTTTAAGCTTGTTTTGGGAGCTTTTGACTTGTGTTTTTTGTCTCTTACTATTAAATTTGTCGCATTTGTGTCACTTTTAGTCTCTTTCAGTTGCTTAACGTTGCATTTATGTCACTTTTTGGCTTGTTTTTGGAGCTTTTTGCTGTGAGACATTTACCCCAGAGACAGAGCCTCTGTCTGGGGTAAAGCAGAGCGGTGTGAGCCCTGGGAGATGGAGCTCTGGAGACGTACGAGTCAGACGTGGCTCGCTCCATGAAAGTTTAATGAGCGGAGGGTGAAATGATGGTGGTCTGCGGTCATTTCGGCTCGGTCTGTGGCCAGTCCTTCTTTCCTCGACAACGGAACTTTTATTTAATATTTTATGTGGAAAGTTTGGACGCTTTAAAACTTTAGAATGAAATTTTGACCTGGGATTATCCAAACAACTTTATGAAACGGTCCAAATATTTAAAAAGAATCGACAAATGGACAAATACGCAATCTGTATTTTACCGAGGAAAAACTGCACAGTGAAATGCCAGATTTTTAGTCCAGATGCCCTTCCTGTAGAGGTGGGACAAGACACAATTCGCACAAGACGAGATTTAGACAAATTATCGGGAATAAATGATGTGATTCAATTCATGATTTTGGCATCACAATTTAAGATTAAAAAAATATTTTAAAGGCTACAGTATATTCTTAACCTTGTCCTGCCTTATCAATTCTCACTGGATGCCCTCCCACTGTTGGGTTTGAGTCGTTGTGTGTTGGACCAATCAGAGCGCAGCATTGTGGTTTGTGCTGGACCAATCACAGTGCTGCATTGTGGTTTGTGCTGGACCAATCACAGTGCTGCATTGTGGTTTGTGCTGGACCAATCACAGTGCTGCATTGTGGTTTGTGCTGGACCAATCACAGTGCTGCATTGTGGTTTGTGCTGGACCAATCACAGCGCAGCATCATGGTTTGGGCTGGACCAATCACAGCGCAGCATCATGGTTTGGGCTGGACCAATCACAGCGCAGCATCATGGTTTGGGCTGGACCAATCACAGCGCAGCATCATGGTTTGGGCTGGACCAATCACAGCGCAGCATCATGGTTTGGGCTGGACCAATCACAGCGCAGCATCATGGTTTGGGCTGGAGTCAAAAGCACAAACCTAAACAAAGATGGCGGCTCTGATGGACGTACTTGGTTCTATTTCGACTCATTTACGACTGTTTTTGTTTTGAAATCGTGAAGTGCTTTGTTCGTTTGAGACGAGGAAGAAGTCGGTGCTTTTCTTTCTCTGGATTTATTGATTGATTCAAATGTTCATCACAATGTTACGCATTTTCCCGACGGCTTTTGGCGACAGTCTGTCAGATCGATCATGTGTAGAACTGAATTCACAGTCAGACAGCTCAATCTGGAGTGAGCGGAATAGAATATTCTTGATTGATCTTGATTTTGATTGGGCTCAAACAAGTTCATTGATGTATGTGATGTATGTATGAAAAAAATATATTACAAGTTTTTCATCATGTCATGTTTTCATGTAGAAATAAGGCATTTTATGTGAAAACAGCCAAAAATCCACATATTTGGGACATTTAAATCTGAAAAATGGACAGGGTTAAATTTCTTGGTTCATTTTGTAACATATTAGTTATAAAAATGTACAGAGAGGAGTTGGATTTATTATTTAGTTTTCAAGTAAACTAGATTAGACTGAAAATTGTCCTAAAAATTCTAATTTCACCGCTTTTTTTAAACTTAAATCTTCAATAAATCAGTTTTACAATCAGATATTAAAAATCCTTCTGCACATATCTTCAAAATCCTGTTGAGTCCAGATTGTGCAGTTTGATTCTGATTTAATTCTGGTTTAGACCTGGATTGATTCTGGTTTAGACCTGGTTTAGACCTGGTTTAGACCTGGTTTAGACCTGGAGAGAGAAAACTGACCAAAAAACTGAAAAAATAAATAAGTTTTGCCTGCAGTGTCTTGCCTTATCCTGTTATTTTTGGTCTTTCGCAGTGATTGTTTTGTTTTCTCGTGTGCAAGACAAACTCCCCTCGGCGCTTTCAATGTTTAATTCTTTCAAATGAGTGAGAATTGAACAGACAACCTCCCAGAGTTTCATTAATAACAGTGATTTCTTCCTTGCTGATGTTGGCAAAGGACGTTATGAGATTCAATTTAATGCTGTCCCCGTTAGACTTTAATACAACAGACAAACACGATGTGACGGTTCTTTGCAATCTGCATACATTATGTTTATTATATTATATTATATTACATTACTGCAGACTTCCCTCCTCGTTTCCTCGGAGCGGGGGATATTAAGTTCCCTGCTATTGATTGATCACCATTAGTTTTTGCTTATTAAAAAACAAATAAAGATGACATTCAATCGTCGATTCACAAACATAAACAATACGGACTTTTAATCAGTGCCTTATGACATTAAACAGACAGATTACATTCTTGAAGTTTGAACGCTGCTCCAAACCACAAGCTTTTACTGGAAAAGAGAATCCTAAGGCGAGACACTGCTATTTTTATTATCATTTTTTTTTTTTTGGTTGTGGTTTTTCCTTGTTGAGAAAGAGAGTCAATAGCTAAATCTTTAAACCGCTCTCTACCTGTGGCCCATCGAAGTAACTGTTGTGATTTAGGCGCTAAAAATACATTTAATTGAACTGACTTGTGATTAATCAATTAACTTGTTGCAGCCCCACAAAAAAAATTGCAATTTTCCATGATATTCTAATTTGTGAGTTGCATCTGCTCTCCTGTATGAAAACCTTATTATTAGGCCCGAGCGCCACAAGCTGGCGAGAGGCCTATTAGTTTCACGGCTGTGAAAGTGCACACAAAGTGCGCACGAAATCGAGCGCGAAGCGCTCGCCCGCTTCCAAACACTCACTAACGCATTCCCGAACGTTCCGTGCATACCAATTAGTGGTGAGAAAATTGAACATTATCGTTGTAAACGGGCAAAGCCCGTGCGAAAGTGCGCACTAAACGAGCGCTTTGCGCGGCCGTCATCCCCACGTAAAGCGCTCGTGTGCGCTGAGTTGCCCAACTCATGCACGTTCCGTGCATGTAAAGCAAAAATTGAACATTACTATTGTAAATAGGGCCAATAACAGAAAGTGGGCGGAGCCCACTCAAAACTCTCGAAAGTGTCCGCCAGTGACCAGGGACCCATACCAAAACGTAGAAAATGTATAGTTTGTGAACTAAAAAAAGGGGAAACATTGTTTTCGCATCGGAGTATTCTTCTTCTTCTTTCTTCTTCTTCTTTCTTCTTCTTATGACCAACCCCCCTATTTTTCACCAGTAAAGCCAATCAGACCCATGTCATATTTTGTACGGTGAAGCCGTACCAATGACCAAAACATCCCATGTTATTCCTATGGGAAAATCGAACAATGTCTCAAATTTGCATATTTTTTTATTACGCATTTTAACAAACTCCTCCTCGGGCGTAAGCCTGACCAACCTGAAATTTGGTGGACTTTAGGTATTTTATGAGGAGGGAAATTGGGGCGCGAAACGCCCCCCTCTTACGTTGCGGGGTGGCGGCGTGGCGCGGGCGAGGGCCGATCATTGCCGCTTGCGGCTGTATTTATTATTATTCTCACTATTATTATTATTATTATCATCACTATTATTATTATAACTATCACTATCGTTATTATTGTCGTTATTGTCATTAATGTTATTGTTGTTGTTATAATCATTATTATTATTGTTATTATTATTATTATTCTTTTTGTTATTATTATTATTGTTTTTTATCAAACTGTTCTTAATTTCCGACTGCAAATTGGAAAGTACCTGGACTTGAATGAGAAATCTTAACTTATCATTTTCAGAAGTTGCCAGAAATGTAATAACCATCTTTTTTTAAACTTTTTTTTTTTTACTCTGAGTCTGACGTGAGTGAACGGAGCTTGAGTTGAACACGGATCCTTCACAAATCAAAACGACGTCTTCTTGATGACGCTTTAAATCTCTTTGAGGGTTTGAGGACAGTTAATCTTTTCCTTTGTGTTTATGATCCACACGACTCTTTTCCTGGTGAACGTGAGCCTCTGCCAACGGAGTTTAATTAAAGACCATAAACTGACGGCTACTTTTCATTTCTGCGCTAATAACCGCCAGAGCTTGGGTTTTAATCAAATATCGCCGAAACAAAACGCGGCTTCTGGACCTGGCACACGACCGTCTTACAAACTTGTATTTATTTGTCTTTCTTTCTGTCTTGTTTACTGGTTTGATTCTAGTTTAGACCTGGTTTGATTCTGGTTTAGACCTGGTTTGGTCCTGGTTTAGACCTGGTTTGGTCCATGTTTAGTCCTGGTTTAGTCCTTGTTTGATTCTGCTTTAGACCTGGTTTGGTTGGTCCTTGTTTAGTCCTGGTTCAGACCTGGTTTGATTCTGGTTTGGACCTGGTTTAGACTTGGTTTAATTCTGTTTTAGACCTGGTTTGGTCCTTGTTTAGTCCTGGTTTAGTCCTTGTTTGATTCTGCTTTAGACCTGGTTTGATTCTGGTTTGGTCCTTGTTCAGACCTGGTTTGATTCCAGTTTAGACCTGGTTTGATTCTGGTTTAGACCTGGTTTGATTCTGGTTTGGTCCTTGTTCAGACCTGGTTTGATTCCAGTTTAGACCTGGTTTGATTCTGGTTTAGACCTGGTTTGATTCTGCTTTAGACCTGGTTTGATTCTGGTTTGGACCTGGTTTAGTCCTGTTTCAGACACGATCCAGTCCGGTCTGAGTTTAATTCTGGTTCGGTTCTGGTTGGTCAGTTTTGGAGAGCGATGTTGGTGCCTTTGCAATTCCATTTTGAATTACATTTTCCCCCAGAAATCTAACTTCGCCGTCAGGGCTTCAGCGATTAATCGACTGATCGTGAAATAAATAAATATTATTAATCAACTCATCGTTAATTGAACCGCACAGACTCCAAAACACGTCTCAAAAACGAAACTAAAACTTTGGCTAACGTAAACACTCTTTTGTCCAGTTGAAAGGATTCTTCTGTTGCGATCCTTGAGTTTCTGAGTGACAAACAATTAACACAATTGTTTTTATTATTTTTTTTTCTTTTAATGTGAAAATTCCTCAGAGCAGCTTCCACGTACATGTAACAGTTTATGCCCATTAAAGTGAGACGCTGCAGGTGAATGGGAAACAATCTTAAATTTAAATATATCAATTGTAATCTTCTGCTGTAGTTTAGTCACATAAATGTAAGAAAAAAAAATATTACAAGTTTTTCATCATGTCATGTTTTCATGTAGAAATAAAACATTTTATGTGGAAAAATGGCCAAAAATCCACATATTTGGGACATTTAAATCTGAAAAATGGACAGAACCAGGTTTAAATTTCTTGGTTCATTTCTGATTTTCTCATTTGTTTTTTAAGTAAACCACATTGGACTGAAAATTGTCCTAAAAATTCAATTTCCGCCTCATTTTTTGGACTTAAAATTTGAATAAATCCATTTTAGAATTAGATATTTAAAAAATTGTAAAGTTTGATGTGTGTAGGAGCTACTTTAAGTGGTGATCTTTATGTCCCGAGGGAGAAAAATGCATTTTAAAGATGGACCAAAAAACAAAAAAATGCAGCAAAACTTTTTTTTTTTCTTTTTTTTTTTGTCACTTTTCTCTCTCACACATGGACTTTCATGTGGAAACAACAAACGTGTCCAATCTGCTCCTAAAGATGTTTTATTCTTCCATTGAATCCACTTCATCCATAGATTTCTCTGGGACATTGTAACTTCAAAGGACGTTTTCTTAAAATGCATTTTTTGTCCCTCGAGACATAAAGATCAGCCTTAAAGTAGATCCACACAAACTGTACAATCTGGACTCAACAGGATTTGAATTCAACAAGATATCTAATTCTAAAACTGATTTATTGAAGTTTTAAGTTAAAAAAAATGAGGCGAAATTTACATTTTTAGGAGAATTTTCAGTCCAATCTAGTTTACTTCAAAACTAAATAAGAAATCCAATTCATTTTTATAACTAATAAGTTACAAAATGAACCAAGAAATTTAAACCTGGTTCTGTCCATTTTTCAGATTTAAATGTCACAAATATGTGGATTTTTGGCCATTTTTTCACATATTTCTACATGACATGATTAAAAACTTGTACTACATGTTTTTATTACATTTATGTGACTAAACTACAGGAGAAGATTAACATTGATATCTTTAAATTTAAATTTTTTTCCTGTTCACCTGCAGCGTCTCACCTTATAAAGATATAATATTTCATTTCAAAGTGTCAATTTCTATGGATACATTCCTAATTTTGATCATTCTGACACCCGCGGATGTTCCGGGTGAAGCGGCGTCGCCATGGAGACGAGCAATTTGCAGACTCTCCAGCGGGAAAGTTACGCAGTGCACCTTTTTCACAATTTAGTTCCAAAAGCATTCGTGTAATTATGTTCAGTGCACTTTTGAAACACGTCCAGGAGCTTCATCATCTGAACCGAGAGTGAAATCTGAACTTTAAACTAATCCCGGAGCTTTGAACCACAACATTTGCAGCTTTTACGCAGAAAAAGGCACATTAAATGATCAAACAGGACGTTATAAAACTCTGAACTTGGATTAATCTCGCGGACCTGCACTGAATCGCTCACGTTTCTCCCCAAAGACTGAACTCGTGTTGTACAAACCTTTAGCTTTTGTGTTTGTCCACAAAAGAGAGCGAAAGGTCATCTGCTGTAGGGTTAAAGGTCAAGTGTATTCTGCGTCCAACAACAAGAGTTTGAGGTGAAAGCTCAAAACGAGACCCATAGAAATAAACCCAAAAAATAAAGCTTGTTTGTCAAAATGAGCGATAATGCACATATTTTAAAAGCATATTTAACTACAAACGTGTCCAATCTGCTCTTAAATATGTTTTATTCTTTCACTGAATCCAACTAAAAGCAACAAAAACACAACAAAAACAACAAAACGTGACTATAATTGACAAAAATGCGACTAAAAGCGTAAAAAATGTGACTAAAAGTGACAAAAATGCGACTAAAAGCGTCAAAAAATGTGACTAAAAGTGACAAAAATGCGACTAAAAGTGTGTGTGTAAAAATCTAAATTTATGTATTTTTTCTTTCTTTTGCTGCTTTGTTACTGAACATCCTACTGAAATGAAATGTCTATTTAATGTAATGTAAAAAAAAAAAAGAAAAACTAATAAAAAAACGTCTATCATTATATTTACAACAGGTTTAATCCCACCAAATAAAGTCAAAAGTGGGAAATTATAAAAACCTGTCATGCGCACTTTAAAGTCATTTCGTGTCCAGATTATGATTTTCCAAAGTGTCCAGACGAAACCTTTTCTTCCCTTCATGAAACCGCCCGCCCTGCTTTCTTTGGCGGTCGTGTTTTTCTCTGTTCTCTCGACATTTGCGATGAAACGTGGCCTGCAGACTGCCCCCTGTGGAGCGCGGCGTGAAGCGCAGTGTGGCATTTGTCAGAGCGCGTCAAACACGAGCCGCGGGAGGTGTTTCCACGAGATCGGGCTTCAAATGTGAAAACGTGGAACCGTGACATTTAGAACAGACAGAAAACGCAGCGACGGAGAGCGTGGACTTTTCAGATACGAGCGGCTTTTATTTCTGGAGACAGTTGAAGGAAAAAATGCAAAAGGAAAAGCCTCCGACGTTTAAGCAGACGACTTTATTAATCCCACCACGAGCAATCAGTTTGAGCCGTTAAAAAGCACACAGACATTTATTCATTTGAGGATTATGTCCAAGAAAGGACGTCTTCACATTCATTATCTTGGGGCTAACGTGTTTTTTTTTTTTTTTTTTCAGTTAACGATAAAGTACAAGTCAGGTTTGGGTCCACTCCCAGTGAGGACGCACATGCAATAAAACATCCACGTGTTTCTGCAGCGACAGTAAAATACAAGTAAATGAAGAAATGGACATACATGGTCAATTTGGTTTCGATGGTCGATGATCTCGTTCTTAATCTGGTCTTTAAATTTCCCGGTTCTTATCCTGGTTTTTAAAAGTCTTGGTCAAGTTTCGGCCTAGTCTTGGTCTTTAAATGTCTCAGTCTTGTCTCGGTCTTGTCTTGGTTTCAAAACTCAACAGTCTCTATCTTGTCTCGATTGTTAAAAGTCCCAGTCTTGTCTCGATCTTTAAAACTCTTGGTCAAGTTTTGATCTGTAAATGTCTCGGTCTTTAAATATCTCGGTCTTTAAAAGTCTCAGTCTTGTCCCGGTCTTTAAAAGTCTCAGTCTTGTCTTGGTCTTGTCTTGGTTTCAAAACTCAACAGTCTCTGTCTTGTCTCGGTCTTTAAAACTCTTGATCAAGTTTTAATCTGTAAAAGTCTTGGTCTTTAAATCTCTCGGTCTTTAAAAGTCACGGTCTTGTCCTGGTCTTTAAAAGTCTTAGTCTTTAAATGTCTCAGTCTTGTCTCGGTCTTGTCTTGGTTTCAAAACTCAACAGTATCTGTCTTGTCTCGATTGTTAAAAGTCCCGGTCTTGTCTCGGTCTTTAAAACTCTTGGTCAAGTTTTGATCTGTAAAAGTCTCGGTCTTTAAATGTCTCAGTCTTTAAAAGTCTTCATCTTGTCCCAGTCTTTAAAAATCCTGGTTCTTGTCTGGTCTTTAAAAGTCACGGTCTAGTCTTGGTCTTTAAATCTCTCGGTCTTTAAAAGTCTCGGTCTTGTCCTGGTCTTTAAAAGTCTTAGTCTTTAAAAGTCTCAGTCTTGTCTTGGTAAAAATGGTAAATGGTCACATTCATATAGCGCTTTTCTACCTTTTAAGGCACTCAAAGCGCTTTACATCAAGGAACCAGTCATCCATTCACTCACACATTCACACACCAGTGTACGCAGAGACTGAGGGCGAGGTTGGTCTCGTCTTGGTTTCAAAACTCAACAGTGTCTGTCTCGTCCCGGTCGTTAAAAGTCCCGGTCTAGTCCGTTTCTTATCTTGGTCTTTAAAACTCTTGGGCAAGTTTTGATCTGTAAAAGTCTTGGTCTTTAAAAACCTCGTTCTTGTTGTTGAACCCTGAAGTCTCATACACAGTTCTTGGTCTTGTCCCGATCTTTAAAAGCCTCAGTCTCGTCTCGCTCTTGTCTCGGTCTTGTCCCGGTCTTTAAAAGTCTTTGTCTTGACTACGTCTTTAAAAGTCTCATTCTTGTCTCTCTTTAAAAGCCTCTGTCTCGTCTTGCTCTTGTCTCGGTCTTTAAAAGTCTCGTTTTCGTCTCTGAACCCTGAAGTCTCACACACAGTTCTTTGTCTTGTCCCGATCTTTAAAAGCCTCAGTCTCGTTTCGCTGTTGTCTCGGTCTTTAAGTCTTCGTCTCGTCTCTGAACCCTGAAGTCTCTTTCACAGTTCTTGGTCTTGTCTCTGTCTTTCAAAGCCTCGTTCTCATCTTTGAAGCCTGAAATCTCACACACAGTTCTTTGTATTGACTACGTCTTTAAAAGTCTCATTCTTGTTTCTGTCTTTAAAAGCCTCTGTCTCATCTCGCTCTTGTCTCAGTCTTTAAAGCCCCGTTCTCGTCTCTGAACCCTGAAGTCTCTCTCACAGTTCTCGCTCTTGTCTCGGTCTTTAAAAGCCTCGGTCTTGTCTCGGTTTTTAAAAGTCTCGGTCTTGTCTCGGTCTTTAAAAGTCTCGCTCTTGTCTCGGTCTTTAAAAGTCTCGCTCTTGTCTCGGTCTTTAAAAGCCTCGGTCTTGTCTCGGTCTTTAAAAGTCTCGGTCTTGTCTCGGTCTTTAAAAGCCCCGTTCTCGTCTCTGAACCCCGAAGTCTCTCTCACAGTTCTCGCTCTTGTCTCTGTCTTTAAAACTCTCGGTCTTGTCTCGGTCTTTAAAAGTCTCAGTCTTGTCTCGGTCTTTAAAAGCCTCGTTCTCGTCTCTGAACCCTGAAGTCTCTCTCACAGTTCTTTGTCTTGTCTCTGTCTTTAAAAGCCTCGGTCTCGTCTCGCTCTTGTCTCGGTCTTTAAAAGCCTCGGTCTTGTCTCGGTCTTTAAAAGTCTCGGTCTTGTCTCGGTCTTTAAAAGTCTCGGTCTTGTCTCGGTCTTTAAAAGTCTCGGTCTTGTCTCGGTCTTTAAAAGCCCCGTTCTCGTCTCTGAACCCCGAAGTCTCACACGCAGTCCTTGGCCTTGACTCCAACAGCACTTTTCATAAACAAAAAGAGCCCAGATCCACGGCAAACCTCTCCTCTTCCATACTACTCCTCGGAGCTTTTGTGCAAATGCGTTTCAGCCCATTCACTCTGGCGCTCTTTGTGGCGTCGGTCTGGAGCCTCTTCTTTTCTCTCCTGTTGACAGCGTTTTCCCTCCTCCTCTGTCTCCCAGCGCGTTATCTCCCGCTCGCTAAACTCGCGCTCATTAGCCTCGCGGTGTAACGAGCTGGCATCGCTCCGACGTTTGTTTTCTCCGCGTTCAAGAGCGCTTCGTTCTTCTGCTCATTTTCTCATATCTCGCTCCTCCAGGCCTCGCGCTCGGAAAAAGCCACAGCCCGAGCAGTGTTTATCTGTAAACATTAAAAAAATAGATAAAACACATAATTTATTTTGTGTCACCGCGGCGACCCAGTCTTCCCCCGTAAAGCTCAGTCACATTTAGATAATTAGATTTACAGCAGCTTGTTGTTGCGGTGCACGGAGTCGGGGGGTGTTTTTGCATTTTGAATCTGTCTTTTCCTGTTCCACCTTGTGATGTCATTGGGTGTTTATGTGACAGGTTAGACCACACAATTCGCTAAAACGCTAAGAACATGATCATATTTTAGATTTGACTAAACATTTTGCCCGTTGGTACTCAGTTTGACAGTTTTTGTGAAGTTTAGAATGTCACTTCCTGGTTTAACTTGGGCAATAAATATGACTTAGGCCAGTGGTTCTCAAACTGGGGGTCGCGAAATGATTTCCGGGGGTCTCCAGATGATGGGAAAAATGTTAAACAAGGCTGGACACACTTCAAATGCAGCGGTAAATGTAGATTCCTGTTTATCGGCCGATTAAAGTCATTTTTCTAGGTCTATATTCTCAAAATAAAGTCAAACATTAGATTTAAGGCTAATTTATCACGTTGCATGTCGCCTATTTTTTGTGTTTGGGGGTCGCGAATGTGAACTATTGTTATTTTTCGTGTCACGACTGAAAAATTTTAAGAACCAATGGGTTAGACGACACATTTCACTCAAAAGAACATGATCATATTTAAGATTTGACTCAACATTTTGCCCGTTGGTCCTCCGTGTTTTTGTGAAGTTTATAATGTCACTTCCTGGTTTAACTTGGGCTATAAATATGACTTAGGCCAGTGGTTCTCAAACTAGGGGTCGGGATCCCAATGGGGGTCGCGAAATGATTTCCAGGGGTCTCCAGATGATGGGCAAAATGTATACAATAGAGTTAAACAAGGCTTGACACCTTCAAATGCAGTGGTGAATGTAGATTCCTGTTTATCAGCCAATTAAAGTCATTTTTCTAGGTCTATATTCTCAAAATAAAGTCAAACATTAGATATAAGGCTAATTTATCACTTTGCGTGTCGCCTATTTTTTGTGTTTGGGAGTCGCGAATGTGAACTATTGTTATTTTTCGTGTCACGACTGAAAAAGTTTAAGAACCACTGGGTTAGACGACACATTTCACTCAAAAGAACATGATCATATTTAAGATTTGACTCAACATTTTGCCCGTTGGTCCTCCGTGTGACCGTTTTTGTGACGTTTATAATGTCACTTCCTGGTTTAACTTGGGCAATAAATATGACTTAGGCCAGTGGTTCTCAAACTGGGGTTCGCGAAATGATTTCCGGGGGTCTCCAGATGATGGGAAAAATGTTAAACAAGGCTGGACACCTTCAAATGCAGCGGTAAATGTAGATTCCTGTTTATCGGCCAATTAAAGTCATTTTTATATTCTCAAAATAAAGTCAAACATTAGATATAACGCAAATTTATCGCTTTGCGTGTCGCCTATTTTTTGTGTTTGGGAGTCGTGAATGTGAACTATTGTTATTTTTCGTGTCACGACTGAAAAAGTTTAAGAACCACTGGGTTAGACGACACATTTCACTCAAAAGAACATGATCATATTTAAGATTTGACTCAACATTTTGCCCGTTGGTACTCAGTTTGACAGTTTTTGTGACGTTTAGAATGTCACTTCCTGGTTTAACTTGGGCAATAAATATGACTTAGGCCAGTGGTTCTCAAACTAGGGGTCGGGATCCCAATGGGGGTCGCGAAATGATTTCCAGGGGTCTCCAGATGATGGGAAAAATGTATACAATAGAGTTAAACAAGGCTTGACACCTTCAAATGCAGCGGTAAATGTAGATTCCTGTTTATCAGCCAATTAAAGTCATTTTTCTAGGTCTTTATTCTCAAAATAAAGTCAAACATTAGATATAAGGCTAATTTATCACTTTGCGTGTCGCCTATTTTTTGTGTTTGGGGGTCGCGAATGTGAACTATTGTTATTTTTGGGGTCACGACCGAAAAAGTTTGAGAACCGCTTGGGCTTGGGCTGTGTCTGAATGTTCACGCTGTTTCCTCTAGAGCAGTGGTTCCCAAAGTGGGGGTCGGGACCCCTCGGGGGGTCGCGAGGGGTGTGCTGGGGGTCGCGAGATGATTTCAAGATGTAATTTTAATGAATATGACATTGTATTTGCTCTGTTTTTTAATTAATACCAGTATCTTTTAGTCAAATAGGGTCCAATAAGACAACAAACTATTCAAATAACCAATATTAAACCTGATTTAACATGTTTTGACACTTAAAATTATTGCTACTCTCATTTTCATTTTGCTTTGGGGGTCCCGAGTCAGTTGTATGGCTATTTTGGGGGTCCCGGCCAGAAAAGTTTGGGAACCCCTGCTCTAGAGGGCACTATACAGGGATCACGCCATTTTTACTGCTGTCCAAATGTCCAGCAGGTGAAAAAGCAGTGCACTGAAACTTTCTCACAATGCAACTTGAAAAGTAGTGTCCGGCGCTGGCCACTAGAGGTCAATGTAGACCACAATGCATTGCGAGAGTCGGAAAAACTACAGCGAACTGAATGAAGCAGAAAGAGGAGCTGTTTAAATGAACTGTTGAGCCGAGATTATGAACAAAACACTTTAAACAAACCGTTAGCTGCAGAGATGCTAGTGTTAGCCACTTACCTTAGCTTGAGCTGTGAATAGAGCAAATCTCAAGCAAAAAGATGAATAATCCAGTCTGTTTGATGTTTAACGTGCGATCCATGGTTAATAAAACTAGTATGATTATTAGTCCATAAATATGTATCAGCTTGATTTGACCCATATTCATCACAGAAATACATTTTTATCCGAGTTTTGCCGACTTTTTTTTCTCCCAGAGTCACTTGACGTGCAGCGAAAACAAAGTATGAGCTGCAGTATTTAGTCACTGAACAGGACAGGACTGTGAGTGAATGAGGCGTTAGAGAGTGAGTGGGACATTCGGACACAGCCATAGATAGAGGTAATTCTACAACTGTTTCCATAGCAACCAGACTGTAAACAAGGCTGAAAGCGATGAAAACGTGACTTATTGTGACAAAAACATGACTAAAGTGAAAAAAAAATAGGCTAGGAATGACAAAAACGTGGCTAATAGTGTGAAAAACATGACAACATTGATAAAACGTAATTAAAAAGTGACAAAATTGCATCTTAAAGTGACAAAACATGACTACAACTGACAAAAACGAGGCTTGAACTGACAAAAACATGACTAAATTGACTAAAATGTGAGTAAAAAGTGACAAAATTGTGACTACAAGAGACAAAAACTAGGCTAGAAGTGACAAAAACATGACTAAATGCACTAAAATGTGACTAAAGTGTGACAAAATTGCAATGAAAAGTGACAGAAACATGACTATATATGACAAAAACTCTTTCCATCAGTCTCATGTGTGAGGTAATAGATAGAGGTAATTCTACAACTGTTTCCATAGCAACCAGACTGTAAACAATCGCCAAATTTGATATATATTGCACAGTAGTTATGAATGTACAATAAATAATACGTGATAAGACCTTTATTTTGATGAATGACGGTTGAAAAACGTGTCAGCTGTGTTTAAATTGTCCTTGCATTTTCAACGGCGCGTCACTTTTTGATGACATCACAGAGGGATTCCATTTTAGAACTCGCCTCCTGCAATTTTAAACGTGCATTCTTCAAAATATCCCGCATTTTGACTGATGTAACTATGATAAATCTTTACCACAGGTGCCCTCCCACGAAACTAAGACACACATGAAAACCTGCCATCGTAGACTTTAAAGGAGAACTATGCAACTTTTTGATGCGGTTTGACTTTGTGCTTAAACCGCGTGACAGGTTGTTTACGATTTTCGAGTTTTGACTTTGTTTGGTGGAATAAAACCTGTTGTCAATATTAACGTGAGCTTGTCCACAAACACCAGAGACACGAGAGATTTTAAAACTTCTTCATAGCTCACACGGTAGAACTAGCAAACAAATAAAATATAACATTAGCTGATATTACATATACATATACATAAAATTGCAAATATACAACAAACATACATACAACTTTGGCCTGCTGGGAAACAAAATGTCGAACTGAAAACAGATTATTTACTTTGTTAATGTCTTCTTGATTAGTGCTTTGTTGTTTCTGCCTCAGAGTGAACCGGACTGGACTTTACTAAACTAAACATTTTCTATCTCGTTCAAAATTAAATATTATTGCTATATTTTTTATTTATTTGCTCTCTCAACATGTAAACTTTCATGTGGAAACAACAAACGTGTCCTGAAGATGTTTGATTGTTCCATTGAATACACTTCATCCATAGATTTCTCTGGGTCATTGTAACTCATGTCCAGCTCTCTCAAAAATTTTATTTTTATCCCACAGAGACATAAAGTAGCTCCTACATCAAACTGTACAATCTGGGACCCAACAAGATTCTGACACAATGAAGGATATGTCCATATTTCCAAGCCTGATTTATTAGTTAAGTTTTAGGTTTAAAAATTGAGACGAAATTGGAATTTTTTAAGGACAATTTTCAGTCAGATCTAGTTTAGTCAAAAACGAAATAAGAAATCCAAAATCTCCTCTGAAAAGTTATGTGAACAAAGAAATTTAAACCTAGTTCTGTCCATTTTTGAGATTTAAATGTCGCAGATATGTGGATTTTTAGCCGTTTTTACACAAAAACCACCTTATTTCTACATGAAAAGATTACACGATGAAAAACTTGTAATAAATTTTTTTCTTACATTTATGTGAGTAAACTACAGGAGAAGTTTCAAATTAATATCTTTAAATTTAAGATTTTTTCCTGTTCACCTGTACAGTCTCAACTTAAAAATTGGTATAATATAACGATTGTGCCACTGTCTGGTTCTTCAGATGTGGCACATTTTGGCACAAAATAGGCCCAGGATGATCTAAAAATTGTTAAATATTGAATTAAATCCACGTGTGAATCCAAATTAGACCCCTGCACACCTAAATAATTGCTGCAATTGACGATTTACTAACGACTTCTTTTGATTTCGTCGCGCAACATCTCGAAACCCGAGTGTCGTGCAATGACAAAATGTGCTTAATAGTGACAAGAACATGACTAAATTGAATAAAGCGTAGTTAAAAAGTGACAAAATTGTGTCTTAAAGTGACAAAACATGACTACAAGTGACAAAAATTAGGCTAGAACTGACAAAAACATGACTAAATTTACTAAAATCTGACTAAAAAGTGACAAAATTGTGACTACAAGAGACAAAACAGGACTAAAAATGATGAAATCTGGCTAAAAGTGACAAAAACCAGGTCAGAAGTGACAAAAACAAACTAAATTTACTAAAATGTGACTAAATGTGACAAAAAGTCTTCACACCAGACTCATGTATCTCTCACTTTAATACAGTCCCAGCGTCATAAATATTCACCTTCATGAGTTTAGAAGCACTTTTACCAGTCTCTGAGCCCAGAGCGCTAAAGCTAACAAACATTAGCATGCTAATGGCCCAGGATGATCTAAAAATGGTTAAATATTGAATTAAATCCACGTGTGAATCCAAATTAGACCCCTGCACACCTAAATAATTGCTGCAATTGACGATTTACTAACGACTTCTTTTGATTTCGTCGCGCAGCATCTTGAAACCCGAGTGTCGTACAATGACAAAATGTGGTTAACAGTGACAAAAACATGACTAAATTGAATAAAGTGTAGTTAAAAAGTGACAAAATTGTGTCTTAAAGTGACAAAACATGACTACAAGTGACAAAAATTAGGCTACAACTGACAAAAACATGACTAAATTTACTAAAATCTGACTAAAAAGTGACAAAATTGTGACTACAAGAGACAAAACAGGACTAAAAATGATGAAATGTGGCTAATAGTGACAAAAACATGACTAAATTGAATAAAGTGTAGTTAAAAAGTGACAAAATTGCGTCTTAAAGTGACAAAACATGACTACAAGTGACAAAAATTCGGCTAGAACTGACAAAAACATGACTAAATTTACTAAAATCTGAGTAAAAAGTGACAAAATTGTGACTACAAGAGACAAAACAGGACTAAAAATGATGAAATGTGGCTAAAAGTGACCGAAACCAGGTCAGAAGTGACAAAAACAAAACTAAATTGACTAAAATGTGACTAAATGTGACAAAAACTCTTCACACCAGACTCATGTATCTCTCACTTTAATACAGTCCCAGTATCATAAATATTCACCTTCATGAGTTTAGAAGCACTTTTCACCAGTCTCTGAGCCCAGAGCGCTAAAGCTAACAAACACTAGCATGCTAATGGCCCAGGATGATCTAAAAATGGTTAAATATTGAATTAAATCCATTTGTGAATCCTAATTAGACCCCTGCACACCTAAATAATTGCTGCAATTGACGTTTTACTAACGACTTCTTTTGATTTCGTCACGCAGCATCTCGAAACCCGAGTGTCGTACAATGACAAAATGTGGTTAATAGTGACAAAAACATGACTAAATTGAATAAAGCGTAGTTAAAAAGTGACAAAATTGCATCTTAAAGTGACAAAACATGACTACAAGTGACAAAAATTAGGCTAGAACTGACAAAAAATGACTAAATTTACTAAAATCTGACTAAAAAGTGACAAAATTGTGACTACAAGAGACAAAACATGACTAAAAATGATGAAATGTGGCTAATAGTGACAAAAACATGACTAAATTGAATAAAGCATAGTTAAAAAGTGACAAAATTGCGTCTTAAAGTGACAAAACATGACTACAAGTGACAAAAATTCGGCTAGAACTGACAAAAACATGACTAAATTTACTAAAAT
This sequence comes from Rhinogobius similis, assembly GCA_019453435.1. NCBI lineage: Eukaryota > Metazoa > Chordata > Actinopteri > Gobiiformes > Gobiidae > Rhinogobius > Rhinogobius similis. Next base: position 3,282,225 of record CM033633.1, read on the forward strand.
CTGAGTAAAAAGTGACAAAATTGTGACTACAAGAGACAAAACATGACTAAAAATAATGAAATGTGGCTAAAAGTGACAAAAACCAGGTCAGAAGTGACAAAAACAAACTAAATTGACTAAAATGTGACTAAATGTGACAAAAACTCTTCACACCAGACTCATGTATCTCTCACTTTAATACAGTCCCAGCGTCATAAATATTCACCTTCATGAGTTTAGAAGCACTTTTCACCAGTCTCTGAGCCCAGAGCGCTAAAGCTAACAAACATTAGCATGCTAATGGCCCAGGATGATCTAAAAATGGTTAAATATTGAATTAAATCTATGTGTGAATCCAAATCAGACCCCTGCACACCTAAATAATTGCTGCAATTGACGATTTACTAACGACTTCTTTTGATTTCGTCGTGCAGCATCTCGAAACCCGAGTGTCGTGCAAACCCGGCGCGTGCCTGGTGTCGTCTGTGCTCATTTGTCTGCGTTTGTGGACAGTTTGTGAACGCAGCCAAGGCGCTCTCAACACAAAGTCGCCGCGGCCGTAAATCAACGCGACGTCTTTACCCGGTGATTCTACAGGCTTTTACCGCCACCATAATGAAGAATACGTCAAAGTGCGACGGACGGAGGACAGACGGAGCGAGCGCCGTGCGAGCCGACCAGATAAAAGGTCCGGGTTCAGACGGGCGGGGGATTTATGAGCCGAGTGCGAGCGTGTCGTTTCAATGGCGTCCGTGGAAGTTAATGATGATGATGTAAGCTCGCAAATAACAAAGAGGAGGTTGTTGTTCTGCCAGAAGAGAAGCAAAGCCAGGGGAGGGTTTGGGAGATTAGAGCTGCAGGAAACGGGAGACTTAAAGGCCCTGTACCCGATTTTTACAGTTTTTAAACGTGTAAAAGAGAACTAGTTGATGTTAAAGTCGTTTTATCAGTCACATGTTTCTCTCACTTTCCTAATGCAGTTCCAGAATCATAAATATTCACCTCCATGAGTTTAGAAGCACTTTTCACCCGTCTCTGAGCCCAGAGCGCTAAAGCTAACACACGTTAGCATAAATACAGACAGGGGAAAAGGCTGAAAGCGACGAAAATGTGACTTATTGTGACAAAAACATGACTAAAGTGAAAAAAAATAGGCTAGGAATGACAAAAACGTGGCTAATAGTGTGAAAAACATGACATTGATAAAACGTAATTAAAATGTGACAAAATTGCATCTTAAAGTGACAAAACATGACTACAACTGACAAAAACGAGGCTTGAACTGACAAAAACATGACTAAGTTGACTAAAATGTGAGTAAAAAGTGACAAAATTGTGATTACAAGAGACAAAAACTAGGCTAGAAGTGACAAAAACATGACTAAATGTACTAAAATGTGACTAAAGAGTGACAAAATTGCAATGAAATGTGACAGAAACATGACTATATATGACAAAAACTCTTTCCATCAGTCTCATGTGTCTCTCACTTTAATACAGTCCCAGCATCATAAATATTCACCTCCATGAGTTTAAAGCACTTTTACCAGTCTCTGGCTCAGAGCGCTAAAGCTAACAAACATTAGCATAAATTAAGGACACAAATACAGACGGGGGAAAAAGGCTAAAAGCGACGAAAACAAACACAACTTATTGTGACAAAAACATGACCAAAAGTGACAAAAATTAGGCAAAAAATCACAAAAACGTGGCTAATAGTGTCAAAAACATGACAAAATTGAACAAAGCGTAATTAAAAATTGACAAAATTGCGTCTTAAAGTGACCAAACATGACTAAATTGACTAAAAAGGGACTAAAGAGTAACAAAATTGTGACTACAAGAGACAAAATATGACTAAAAGTGACAAAAACCAGGCTAGAAGTGACACAAACAAGACAAAATTTACTAAAAATGTGACTAAATGTGACAAAAACTCTTCACACCAGTCTCATGTATCTCTCACTTTAATACAGTCCCAGAATCATAAATATTCACATTCATGAGTTTAAAGCACTTTTCACCCGTCTCTGAACCCAGAGCGCTAAAGCTAACAAACATTAGCATGCTAACGGTGCACTTCCTGCTTCTCTTGTTGAATAAAACGCTCTACAAACAGATGCAGAGTAAAAGTTGAACGCTCATTTTCACTAAAATAGATGCTTTAACAATATATCTGTACTAAGAAAAAAACTATTTTACTTTATTACACGCAAAAAAATCGGGAACACGGACTAGTTTTCCTTTTCCCGTTTCACAACAGTAAAAATCAGGTACAGCCCCTTTAAAGTGCGTTTGGCAGGTTTAGGCCTGCAACAATCTAATCGACTGATCGCAACTAATCGATTATAGAAATCTACAAATTAAACAATCGAGTAACCGTTAAATGGTCTATACGCAGACTCCAAAACATTCTTTGTGCTAAAAGAAGAGGTTTTATTGTTCAGATAGAGCAGGAATGACACAAAAAACACTCAGGAAACTTGTAAATTGTGTGTTTTTGTTTAAAATACTTGTTTATTTTCCCCCAGGATGTATTAAACACCTTCACTTCAGCTTTGTCTGAGTAAAATGTAGCACAATTCTCATATTCAAGGGTCTCTTTTACGTTCTAAACAACTAATCGATTAATCAAAGGAATAATCTCTGGACTAATCGATTACCGAAATGATCATTTGTTGCATTTGAAGTATTAATACCTATTGTACATTTAAAAAAAGCTAGTTTTGCACCAATCCAGTTTTAGTTTGTGGAGAAAAGACTGCAGGAATAAAAAAAAACTGATGGCATCACACTGGGGAGACTCATTCCATCCAAAGGTTACGCATAATTTACCCAAAATAAACTACTTTTTCATCGTAGAAGAGGTTTCAAAGGTCGGGATGGAAGTCGAAACGTCTTGATTTGCAAAATAGTGTCCAGATGACGGCTTTTGAAACCGTTGAAACCTTTTCTACGATGCAATACTACTGGATGAATGAACCTGTCAGAGGCGCTTTAAAGAATACTAAAGAAGACATGCATTTGTGCAGTATTTGTATGTGTTACACTACAAAAAATGAATTTCTAGCTGAGTTAAAATGTCTTGATTTGAGGATATTAATCTGAATTTCAGACGTTTTGACTCGTTAAGATCAGTGGAGACGATTTATTTGATGGAACTAGATTATTTCACTTGTTTCAAACCGTTTCTGACTTGTTTCAACACATTATTTCTTATTCCAATCCAAATTATCAGTCAGTGGATTAAGATCATTTTACTGACCCTCTGACAAATATATTTTCTTATTTTAAGCGAAATTATCACATAATTAGTCAGAAATACCTTGAAACCATTTAAATATTCTGCCTCACATCAGCAATTAAATCTCATCGAGTCAAAACTTCTCAAATTCAGATAAAAATGATAAATTCAAGTCATTTTAAGCTTGGACAGATTTACATTTTTTGCTGTGCAGGAGATCATTTGGATTGAAATAAGAAATAATGTGTTGAAACAAGTCAGAAATGGTTTGAAACAAGTGAAATAATCTAGTTCCATCAAATAAATCGTCTCCACTGATCTTAACGAGTCAAAACGTCAGAAATTCAGATTAATATCCTCAAATCAAGACATTTTAACTCATGTAGACATTCATTTTTGCAGTGCATATGTGTCTGTTATATAAATTTCTATTATGTGTATCTGTCGCTATCTGGCACATCATACTTTAAGTTATTAGGCAAAATGTGTTCAGCCTAAACCCTTTCTGTAATGTAATGTTTTCTTCTTTTATTCTTGTGTTATTGCTTTTTTTTTGTTTTGTTTTTCTATTTCTATGGACCGAAGAATAACTAACTAACTAACTAGTATTTGCGTCTTGTTTGGCCTGAGTCTGCTTTTCTCTCGTCCTCCTGAGATAAACCCAGACCAGAGACTTGAGACCGAAATGATGCGCTCCAAAGAGAACCAGCGGAAACCCGGCTGTAGCGGTTCAGACGGAGCAGAGGAGTCGCGGCTGGCAAGAAATCTATCTAAATCGAGTCCCAGAATATATTTTTATAAATACAGACAGGGGAATAGGCTGAAAGCGACGAAAGCGTGACTTATTGTGACAAAAACATGACTAAAAGTGACAAAAATTTGGCTAGAAATGACAAAAACGTGGCTAATAGTGACAAAAACATGACAAAATTGAATAAAGCGTAATTTAAAAGTGACAAAATTGCGTTTTAATGTGACAAAACATGACTACAATTGACAAAAACAAGGCTAGAACTGACAAAAACATGACTAAATTGACTAAAATGTGACTAAAGAGTGACAAAATTGCGATGAAAAGTGACAAAAACGAGGCTGGAAGTGACAGAAACATGACTAAATGTGACAAAAACTCTTCACATCAGTCTCATGTGTCTCTCACTTTAATGCAGTGCCAACAACATAAATATTCACCTCCATGAGTTTAAAGCACTTTTACCAGTCTCTGAGCTCAGAGCGCTAAAGCTAACAAACATTAGCATAAATTAAGGACACAAATACAGGCAGGAGAAAGGCTGAAAGTGACGAAAACGCGACTTATTGTGACAAAAACATGACTAAAAGTGGCAAAAATTTGGCTAGGAATGACAAAAACGTAGCTAATGGTGACAAAAACATGACTAAATTGAATAAAGCGTAATTAGAAAGTGACAAAATTGCCTCTTAAAGTGACCAAACATGACTACAACTGACAAAAACGAGGCTAGAAGTGACAAAAACATGACTAAAAGTGACAAAAATTAGGCTAGAACTGACAAAAACGTAGCTAATGGTGACAAAAACATGACTAAATTGAATAAAGCTTAATTAAGGGAAAAAGGCTGAAAGTGACGAAAACGCGACTAAAAAAAGAGAACCAGCGGAAACCCGGCTGTAGCGGTTCAGACGGAGCAGAGGAGTCGCGGTTGGCAAGAAATCTATCTAAACCGAGTCCCAGAATATATTTCCGTGAGAACAATCATGTCATTTCCAGCAGTGTGTCTGATTGCTTAAATTACGTTCACAGAAAGCGGCGGCTCGTTACGCTCTCATTTTCTCCTCGTCCTCCAACCTAACGTCGACTCTATAAATACAAACTGGAAATTGCGGTTTTATTGCGCCGCCCCCCCCCGTGTGAACTCATTATACCTGACTTTAAAGGTGCACAGTGTGACTTTTCGGGTGCTCGTCTCCGTGGGGATTTGCCTGGAATGTTCCACAGCTTCAGCAACATAAATGACAAATACTTCCTGGTGTTTTTTAGAACATCCATCCATCCATCCATCCATCTCCTTCCACTGATCCAGGGCCGGGTCGTGGGGGCAGCTCTTCAAGGCCGTGGTTCGCAAACATTTTACGCTTGTAACAAACATAAAACACTTGAAGAGACTGGCCAATTTATTAATTGTGAATCCACACGCGTTATATACATGCTCCTGTTCCATCAAATCAAATCAATTTATTTTTATAATGCCCAAAATCACAACAACAGTTGCCTCGATGGGCCACAGGTAAAAGCAGTTCAGATAACTGTCCCGGAATGCCCCTGTCCTTTGACCCTCCTTCGCGGCGAGGAGAAACTACAAGGTTCCATTAGGACAGGAAACATGGATTACGCTATTGCCAGACATTACAAAGAAGCAAATCACGGATCACCATCCTCTTTAAGTTTTTATGGCATTTAAAGGATCACAGTGCCCACTAGAGGAGGAAATATTTTGAAAAAACTGGCTCAAAGAGAAGTGTATTGGATTTCAACATTGAACACCATGACACCAAAGGGACTGAATGATGATTTTAGCTTAAAATGTTTTTTGGGCTAACTTTATTATGAGATCGTAGAAAGGGTTTCAGGGGTTGTCATCCGGACGCCGTTTAAAGATCGAGACGTTTCGACTTTTATCCAAAAGTCATTGTCAATCAGAGAGCTGGTCTGGGCACTTGGGCTTATATGTTACTCTAAGTAGTGAGAGTCCTGCCCCCAGGGAGGAGTCACTGAACGCCTGTCTTTGTTAGAAAATTGTTTGTTTGTCACCTGGGCCTTGATTAATTGGTCTGTCTTGTTTGATTAATAGTTGGCCTCTTTATTATGAGATGATTTCCATCACAATGATTGGCCCAACTCTTAACTGGGCTTCTGTCCACCTGGTAGAACTCTATTCACCTTATTCCTGAAGTTGCCGTACGCGCCGCCGTCTTGTTTCCGTTGTAGTTCACACGGAGCAGACGAGCTCAACAGAAAATAAGTTCTACTCGACTAAAAAGACGTTTTCAGGAAATTGTTGCGTTGTGACTTGTTGTTGCTCGTGTTCATTAAACATTTTACACAAATCAACCTACTTTATGTAACATTTTAGCGTCAGACTTTTCCCTCGTTCGTCGTTAGCTTTAACGGAGTTCTCGTCAAATGAAAGTGCGTTTACAACAAAAGTGCAAAAAACTGCAAAAGTGGGCGGGGCAGAATAAGGTGAATAAAAGCCAGCCCACAACAAAGAACTGTAAGTGCTCTGAAGAAGGCTTTACGCAGAAACGCATTAGCATTTTTCTTTTTGTTGTAGCCAAAAATCAATAAAAAGACATGTCAGTATCTCTGTCCTGATAATTTTTTTTTATACAAAGTTATAATGTGCAACCCTTAAAACCCAAAATTGTTTTTATTTTTGGGTCTACCACTCAAGTTTTGAGGACGCGCAACTTCACCATTTGACAAAGCTACTTGAAGAGACTTTCTGTGGACGCCGCACTCATCATTCGATATCTGATACACTTTTGTTCAGTTGAAGTGCATTTAACCTGCATCTGCTTTTAGAGTTGAGTCTGTGCATAACATTCGACAGCTGCTCCTCCCACCAGCAGGTCATCTCAGTTTGTGGTCCGGCTGATGCGCTGCTTTCGGCTTCAAAATCTTAACCGTGTCGGACTTTTCAGACGCCTCCAGGACCTGCCGAAAATTACAATAAATGATGTGCATATACGTGTGGACTCCCTCTCTCCTGCTCCCTTGAGTAAGCGAGAAAAGCGATTTAAATTGTACATTTCCAGCTGCATCCACAACTGCGAGGGTAAGTAGGCTATGCTAATAAGCAGCGCTAGCGTCAATAACGCAGTAATATGCAACACTTTTAACGGTTGTATGGAGGATATTTTTCAGCCAATCACGACTGTAATCGACTTGTGGATGGTGTAAAGCCTTGATTTTCCTCCAGAGCGCCGGGGAACACTAGTGCGGCTTGAGGTTTTGCTGCTGTGCCTTGAGAAAATGTCCAGTTTGAGTTCACAGATTCACAAATGTGGATTTAATGAACTAATTTACCTTTTTGGAGTGTCCTGAGCAACATTTGCACCAAAAAAGAACGCAAAACCATCACTATTACCACATTTAAAGAACTAGACAGTGCCACAGACATTATTTACCTCATTATATACAATATTTCCAACTAAATGGTCTGATTTGGTAGTATTTCAGTGGTAGGTGACTTGCCGTGGCAGCTTTTAAACCCAAAACGTGTGCCACGACTCAAAAAAGGTTGAAAAACACTGGTCTAACCTGTCATTGTAAGTAGTTTTTCATTTTTTCTTGCCATACTTTTATAAAACTTAGCATTCCTTCGACCACTCGTGTTTAATTGGATTTAATGAATTAATAGACCTTTTTGGAGTGTCCTGAGCAACATTTGCACCAAAAAAGAACGCAAAACCATCACTATTACCACATTTAAAGAACTAGACACTGCCACAGACATTATTTGCCTCATAATATACAATATTTCCAACTAAATGGTCTGATTTGGTAGTATTTCAGTGGTAGGTGACTTGCCGTGGCAGCTTTTAAACCCAAAATGTGTGCCACAACTCAAAAAAGGTTGAAAAACACTAGTGTAAAGCAGTGGTTCCCAACCTTTTTGTCTCACGTACCCCCTAAGGTTTGTCTCAGTTTGAGTTTCGGGCAAATGCATGGGTTTACTGGTCAAATATAGTCAATGATTACTTATACTGCGCTACTATTACAATTATACTTTTTGTTTTAAAGTGATCCCTCGTTTATCGCGGGAGTTGCGTTCCAAAAATAACACGCGAAAAGTGAAATCCGTGAAGTAGTCAAAGCTTTATTTTTTATTATTTTACAATGCAATACTGAACTATGGAATGAAACCAAAAATCAAAACCTGTTTTAAAGCCCAAAATGTGTTTAAAACAATCATTTTAATATAGTAATACAAGGAAACATTGTCACTGGTGTATTTCACAGTCTGTGCCTCTTGGTCCTGACTCCGCTCCGCTGTAGCGTCTGTTTCTACGTTGTCGGCGCAGAGCGTTTCTTCGACATTGTGGGTTTTGTCACAGAGAAAAAATACAAACGTAAAGTTGGCAGAATGTACAGAAACGAAAACTGTTGACAAGTGAAAAACCAATACAGTACAGCGTCAATGTTTTATTTCTAGACAACAGTAAAGCCCCTGAGCCAATCAGGATTCAGAGCACAATGCACTGTAAAAATATCCACACTGTAAAAAAAATCCGTGAAGCAGCGAAGCCGTGAAAGATGAAACGCGATATAGCGAGGGATCACTGTATTTATATTTAAGGTCCAAGATACTCCAAAAGATGCTAAATTCACAACAAATGGCACTTTTTCAGTCAGGTAAAAGTACATTTCCTTTTCATTTATAATCTGAAACCATTCCAAGTACCCCCTGGTAATTCCTCACGTACCCCTTGGGGTCCCTGTACTCCTGGTTGGGAAACACTGGTGTAAAGGATTGGTCCCTCATTTCCGCCATGTTTTTTTTAATATGTGCATCTTACTGGTGACAAGTCCGACATTCTTTTTAGAAGTTTTCAAATCCTGGTGAATGATAAGCTTGATAAGTGTCCCGTAGCTGTAAATAAATGCTAGCGCTGGTGACGTAAAGTGTCCTGGTGAGAAGAGCAGCCAAGTGTTGGACCGGAAATGACTTGCCGGTCGGAGGAGCCGCTGTCGAACGTTATGCGCAGAGTCCGTTCTTGAATAAATAAACAGTATCGAGCTGTTTGATCACTTTATCCTCCTGCGTGTCTTTGTGTCTGTATTTGGCACAATGAGACTCCTAACTTTGGCGTTTGCTCTCGTAGTTCTTGAGCTGTGGGTGAAAGTGCAGCTCTGACACATTCAAATGAAATCCTGTGTTCCCCGTGAAGGTCAGGAAGTGGCTGTTCCCTCGGATGCCGGCTGTATCTGTCCAGCCGTCCATTTTCGTCGGCTTTATCCAGGGCCGGGTCGAGGAGGCAGCAGGCCCAGACCTCCATCACCCCAGACACGGTGGGACGTTCCTCCATCAAGAGGCGACCAGGAGGCTCCGGAACAGATGCCCGAGCCTCAGCTGCTTCTCTCGATGTAAAGGAGCAGTGGTTCTACTCTGAGCTCCTCTCTGTCTCTAAAGGAGCACCAGCCACCCTGAAGAGGAAGCTCATTTTGACTGCTTGATGATGATGATTTTTATTTATAGAGTGTTTTTCCACCTAACAGACACTCAAAGCGCTTAACAAACCGTGGTAACTACAATTGCTGTCACAACGTCACATATACAATTACAAAAACAGACAGACAGAGCAGGCAGCTGTATTCTGTAAGTCAGTGTTTTTCAACCTTTTTTGAGTTGTGGCACACGTTTTGGGTTTAAAGGAACCATATTCTGCTATTTTTCCCATTACACAGTCTGTTCTAAGGGCTTTGTTGATAAAATGTTGCGTTGGGCGATAACATCCATAACATAACAGTTTACAAAAAACACCGATTTCTTGGACTGGCCCCCCTCCTGCAAAAGCAAACGGCTCACTCTGAGATCTGACCCCCCCGAACAGAGAGCAGGCTGCCTCCCCCGCCCAACCCGTGACGAAGCCTAGAGTGGAGATGGTGCATGCCCCGTGTGCTCCGGTAAACAGCGATACACAAACACTGAATAAACATTTTATCGTCCTGACGGTGCGTCGTGCTGAGTCCTACGTCCTGGATCTGACCTGGAGTTTGACGTGCTCCAGGGCCTCAACGACGGACGTGCCGTTTGGTAAATAATAAGCTAACTCTTCTATCTGTTGTATCCATCGTGTAATTACTGTGTAGCATTAGCATTAGCTGTTTTTATTCTTCCTGGAGGCGTGGCTTAAACACCGCGTCATCTTAGTGAGGAGCCCCCGTCTGCTGCTCAGCCGAGGGGGACGGAAAAGACAGTTCTCTAGTGAAAACATGAGGGAATCAATCAAAAAACCACTTTGGGCACAACATACGAGGCCCAAATAGCACTGTAGGAAGGTTAAAACCTCTGAAAAGTCAATTTTGCATGATATGGGACCTTTAAAAGCTACCACGGCACGCCACCTACCACTAAAACATTACCAAGTCACACCATTAGTTCAAAATATTGTATATAATGAGGTAAATAATGTCTGTGGCACTGTCTAGTTCTTTAAATTTGGTAATAGTGATGGTTCTTTCTTTGGTGCAAATGTTGCTCTGGACACTCCAAAAAGGTAAATTAGTTCATTAAATCCACATTTGTAAATCTGTGAACTCAGACTGGACATTTTCTCAAGGCACACCTGGTAAAACCTCAAGGCGCACCAGTGTTCCCCGGCGCACTGGTTGAAAATCAAGACTGTAGGTAATTCATACAAAAGATGCAAGTAGCTGTTTTAGAAACGAAAAGGAGGAAAGTTCAGACTGATGTTAATGATGATTGTATCTGATCTTGTCCTTTCGGTCATTCCCCAAAGCCATGACCAGGTGAGAGAGAAACATAGATTGAGCTGTTACTCATGAGCTTTGTCTTTGGACTCAGCTCTTTCTTCACCACAACAGTCCGATTGCACCGGTTTGATGGTGTTTCCTTGTCTCCATGGAGATGTGTCAGACTGTGGAACATTTCCGACTAAACAATAATATCTCCATGAAGAAAAGAAGGTTTTAGATCTTCCAACTAAAAACATACAAACTGCACCTTTTAAAGAGTTGTTTTTAGTGAAAGATAGTGCTGTGCAGCTCCCCCTGCTGGTCATCAATGGGATTTTTGGCTCATCATTTGTTAATTATTTGGTTTGACGACTAAAGAAAGAAAAAGTTGTTCAAATTAAGTCATATTTTGGTTTTGTGTCCAATGCAATGCAATTATTTCAGACTAAAAATCCATTTTGTAATTCCATAAAATGCGATTTAATTAGTATTTTTGATTGGCAGTAAACAATGATACAGGACTTGTGCAGCAGTGCGTCGAGTCTGTGAGATTTATCTGCGTCTAGTCAAAGCAGAATAATAACTTCTTGTTGTGTAATCCTGGGGTTGGCTCCGTGTTTGTGCAGAAACACAGTAACGAGCCGCACTAAATCTAATTATTTTAATGAGTGATCTTTATGGAGGAGACCGAGCTGAGTCAGAGAAGAGCGGAAGAGGAATACGAAACATATACAGCTGGAGGAGGCTACAACAAACTATTACTGCGCATAACATTATTACTACAACTACTATTACTACAGCGACTGCGGGAGGAATACTGTGAAAAGCCCTTTAGTCACAGAACACTGCATTCTACACTGCAAACAATTAAAGTGCCCATGACACGTTGGAATACTCATTTTACTACAACACAGAATAGATAAATATATTCAAAGTTTCGCAAAAAATAACTATACATTTTATCATTTTTAGCTGTTATTTTAGTTTTGTAATGTCACTTCCTGGTTGTAAATGATGACATCACACTAGGATTCGCTCTATTCAGGCATAAATCAGACTGTTCTTTCTCCAAAATGCTGCTGCACGGCTTTTAAAGGTCCCATATTCTGCTCTTTTCCCCTTCACACAGTCTATTCTAAGGGCTTTGTTGATACATTTTCTCGTTGTGTAATATCCATAACATAACAGTTTACAAAAAACACCCATTTCTTGGACTGGCCCCCCTCCTGTAAAAGCAAACGGCTCACTCTGAGATCTGACCCCCCCGAACAGAGAGCAGGCTGCCTCCCCCGCCCAACCCGCGCGCCTCCCCCTCCCAACCCGCGCGCCTCCCCCTCCTAGAGCGGAGATGGTGCATGCGCCGTGTGCTCCGGTAAACAGCGATACACAAACACTGAATAAACATTTTCTCGTCCTGACGGTGCGTCGTGCTGAGTCCTACGTCCTGGATCTGACCTGGAGTTTGACGTGCTCCAGGGCCTCAACGACGGACGTGCCGTTTGGTAAATAACAAGCTAACTCTTCTATCTGTCGTATCCATCGTGTAATTACTGTGTAGCATTAGCATTAGCTGTTTTTATTCTTCCTGGAGGCGTGGCTTAAACACCGCGTCATCTTAGTGAGGAGCCCCCGTCTGCTGCTCAGCCGAGGGGGACGGAAAAGACAGTTCTCTAGTGAAAACATGAGGGAATCAATCAAAAAACCACTTTGGGCACAACATACGAGGCCCAAATAGCACTGGAGGAAGGTTAGAACCTCTGAAAAGTCCATTTTGCATGTTATGGGACCTTTAAGATTCTTTTGTTTACTTCTAAATGTTTGAATGGCCTTGCCCCCTCGTACCTCTCTGATCTGATCCACCTGATGCCCCGCCCTCTCGAGCCCTCAGGTCAGATCAGCTGCAGCTTGTTGTGCCAATAACAAAACACAAGCTTCGTGGGGACCGTGCTTTTTCAGTTGCTCGGCTAAAACTCGGCTATCGTCACAGATTTTTTTTGTCTGACAAATCAAAATGTATGTAAACGCCTTTATTTTGTTGATTTAATGTTTTAAGGCTAATTTAAGTTGTTGATTTTGTGTAAATTTTGCATAATCTTTGGATGGAGTGAGTCTCCCTAGTGTGATGTCATCAATTTTTTACTTCCTGTAATTGCAAACTGATTTTTCAACTTTTCTTCACAAACTATGACTTGATTGGTGTAAAACGGGAATTTTTATGTACAATACGTATTAATACACCAAATAAAATCAAAATTAGAAAATTGTTAAAACCTGTCATACGCGCTTTAATTTCTAGAGGAGTTAGAATGTCTTGATTTTAGAATATTAATCTTAATTTCAGTTGTTTTGACTCATTAAGATTAGACTATTTATTTGATGAACTAGATTGTTTTACTTGTTTCAAACCGTTTCTGACTTGTTTCCGTACATTATTTCTTACTTCAATCCAAGTGCTGCTAGACTTTTTTCTGGTTTGTTTCGAAACATGAGATAACAAATTAAAGGCACTCGACAGCATGTTTAAAGGCTAAAAACAATACAAAAAATGCGTAATATATTTTTTTTATTGATTGATTGTTCATGTCATTTACCTTCATCAGCACACAAATCAAACCTAGTGACACAAAACAAAGACAGCAAAATTATTACATAAATGGTAAAATTTATACAGCGCTTTTCTACCTTTTTTTAAGGCTCTCAAAGCGCTTTACATCAAGGAACCAGTCACCCATCCACTCACACATTCATACACCAGTGTACGCAGACACTGGGGGCAAGGTGGGTTAAGTGTCCTGCCCAAGGACACAACGGCATTATTCATCTGAAGGAGCTGAAATCGCACCACCAACCTGCGGGTCAGAGGATCTGACCACTCAACTACGCCATGTCTGGAGTGGGATTCGAACTGCCGACCTTCGGATCAGAAGGCGCCCACTCTACCTACTGCGCTACTGCCGCCCAACATGCATCATTGGCCTGAACAAAAGGAACAGGAAGAAGACACATCTTATAAACCCTGTACCTTTCTCAAATCGATTAAAATAAAAATTAAATTATTCTCATTCTAACCCCTCCCCGACCAAGTCACCAACTGACCCTGTGTTTGTCAGCCATTTTCTGTAATGGTTCACATTTCATTAACTTAATTACTTTCCTTATTTACATAGTCCATCATTATTTTCTCCTTGTACATTTTTTTAAATTTATAGATGTTTGTGCAACATTTAAAGTCAGAATTTAACGCATTCCACAGCTTGACTCCATAAACCGAAACACACTGCTGTTTTAATGTCGTTCTTTTAAAAACACTACGAATCATAGACCAGTTACAGCATTAATAAGCGCCAAGTAGAGCGTATCTGCAACGTGATTTATTGATTTATTATTATGTTTTGCTTCATGTCGTTATCAAGCCGCAGAAGTATTTCTTTTTCAAGCAAGTCCTCCCTGTGGAGTGTACTCTCTGCAGCATTTTGTGACAAATTTGAGCGCAGGAGAAACTTCTCTCACTATAATGTTTATTTACCATTTCACTCCAGTCTGTCGTCTTGAAAACAAGTCTGAGAGCATTCGGCTGCATCAGTGCCTTTCTTCTTTTTCACCTGGTCTTTTTTTTTTGTCCTCCGTGCTGCCTGAGCGGAACTGTGGCTGCTGGATTGGACTGAACCGATTTCAGAATGGAACTTTGAGCTCGTCCCTGTGACAATCGGCTGTTTTTGTGAAATGGTCGTATCGTGATTGACTGTTTGTCTCTTTAATGCAGCTGTCTGTTGTTGTGGAAAAATAGGTGTTGTGGATTTCTAAATAAAACAAGTAAAAACCATAAAAAAAAGGTTGATTTAAAGTTGATTTATTCACTTTCGTCTGTCCCTTTACAGAGTAATCTCTCCCTGCACGACGCATACAACACATTCAGAGTATATGCGCTTTATACTCAGACATAACACATCATGAAGATACAACATACAATCATCACATAATAGTCAAAACATAAACACATTACAGCAAGACAAGGAGGAAGATTAACTTGTGACATAGATGACATTTATCTAAATAAGTGACCTGGGTCAAATGGGCTCCGGCCAGGCGGAACAAACACAAGATACGACTAAGTTAAAGTTAAAGTTAACCGTAGCAATTTAGAATGATTTAGAATGAGTGCAACCCCAATTCCTGCGATTGCACTGTCCAAGCACACTTTTTCTCCTGATGTTTAGCCTCTGAAGCCTCTGAGCAGATGACTTTATTTACCTCTTAAAGGCCAGAGCTGCACAATTAAACGTGCAATAATTTCTTCCACGAACAACAAAATGTCATGTTTTGGATTTGTACAAATATATTTTGAAACAAGCGACAAAAGCGTTAAAAATTTGTTAAAAAACGCGCCTACAAATAACAAACGTGACTCGACGCACCAAAACGCTACTAAAACTGACAAAAACGGGTCTAAAAGCGACAAAAACGCCACTTAAAATGTCAAAAACGCAGCTTGAAACGACAAAGACGCAACTAAATGTGTTTAAATATGACAAACACTACTTAACGTGACAAAAGAGCGACAAAATTGTGTTTAAAATGTGAATTTAAACTATCATTTTATTAAAACATAAATTGCAAATCTAATCACAATTGCACTGGTCAGAAAAATCACAACGAGATATTTTTCCTAAATATACAAAACACAAATCGTGATGAAATCGAAATCCACGATTTTTGTGAAATCGTCGTATCGTGACTGTTTGTGTCTTTAATGCAGCTGTCTGTTCAAACACACTTTTTCTCCTGATGTTTAGCCTCTGAAGCCTCTGAGCAGATGACTTTATTTACCTCTTAAAGACCAGAGCTGCACCATTAAACCAAATCCACACAGAAACACAATTTAATTTAACGGATGCAATTAGCAAATCACAAAGGCTGCAATTTTTGAAAACATGTTCCGACAAAATCACGAACAAAATAAAATATGCATTCAAAAGCGATAAAAACGCACATGCAAACATCAAACATGACTCAATGCACCAAAACACGACTAAAATCACAATCGAACTCGTCAGAAAAGTCACAATTAGACATTTTTCCTAAATGGTGCAGCTCTGTTAAAGGCAATAGAGAAATACAAAGTGAACATGAATCGTGATTAAATCGAAATCATGATCTGCCCCAAGAAAATCGTGATAATATTTTTTTGCCAAATCACGCAGCCCTAGTTCAACGTGAAATGGTACATCCCGCTGCAGCCGTGCTTGATGCCATCTTTCCTTTTTGATTTCCGCAGCAGACTTTCATTTCAGGAATAAATAAATAAACCAAACTGTTCAGTATCATCTATTATCACACGACCTGGTCACGCGTGGAAGTCCAACGTGAGCGGGTCTGGAGCGCCTTATTATTATTATTTCTCTCAACTGGCGGCGCACTGGGAAACCTCCCGACTCTCCCAATTACCCAGCATGCCATTGGCTTCGAGTGCCACCAAACGCAGTCACGCGATAATTAAAGGAAATCCGGTCATTCGTTCAATACATTCGAGTTTTTGTGGGCCCTGAAATACATTTACAAACGTTTGTTCTAGGGCTGTAATCAACTAAAGACCCGTCTCATCGACCGATTAAAGGGCCCATGACAGGTCGGACCACTCATTTGACAAAAATGCAGTTAAGATAAATATGTTTCAAATTGTGTTAAAAAACTTCACAAATTTCATTGTGGTTTAGCAATTTTTTTGTTTTTTTTGTCTTACTTCCTGGTTGTAAATGATGACGTCACACTAGGAAATTACCATAGCAACCGCACTTTACACTGAGCCAAAACTCATCAGATGTCACATTTGTTTATTTTACAAATAAAACACACGTTAACACCTTTATTTTGTTGAATTCATGTATAAAGTTTCAAAAAAAGTTGTTTATTTTGTGTAAATTTAGCATAACCTTTGTCTCACAGTGTGATGTCATCGATGTGTCATTTTGAACAGATTTTTCAACTTTTCTCCACAAATAGCTGCTTGATTGGCGTAAAACTATAATTTATATTTACAACAGGTGTTAATGCACTGAATAAAGTCAAAATTAGAAAATCATGAAAACCTGTCATACGCACTTTAATTGACTAAAAGGGGGCGTGGCAAAAATACATCAACATTATGAAGAATCAAAAGACCCAAACTGCCCAGGAGTTCATGCAAAAATAGCAATTTATACAGAAAAGCACTAGTAAACAGTGTATTTATGTGTTAAAGATACAGATTAACGCCAAAATCTTCGGCTGACGCGCTCCACATTTTTGCTCGGTCCCGTTTTTGCTACAGAAATTTGTTGAATGCAAATAAAAGAATTAGTCGACTAATAAAAATTTTGCTCGACTAAGACCTTGATTTTCAACCAGTGCGCCGGGAAACACTAGTGTGCCTTGAAGAAATGTCCAATTTAAGTTTACATATTGACAGTTGTGGATGGAATTGACTCATTTATCATTTTGGAGCGGCCCGAGCACCAAAAACTAACGCAGAACCATCACTATTGACAAATTTAAAGAACCAGACAGTGGCACAGACATTATTTAGCATATATTTTTTAAACTAAGCGGTCTGGTTTGGTCATGTTTTGATCGTATAGTTGGTGTGCCGTGGTATCGTTTCAACTCAAAAAGCGTGCCATGACTGAAAAAAAGGTTGAAAAACACTGGACTAAGACACCATCGACCGATTAATCGACTGAAGGATCAGCACAGCCCTAGTTTATTCGTTCATAATTTCGTAAAAATGTATTCAGAGTCTCTCACAAACTCTTTTGTTCTGGTGTAAAGCCGTGGTGAATGATCCCGGTCTCTGCTTGTGAAGGACGTTTGTGTTGAGGAGTAAATGCACATCTCTGGACGATAACGCGGTCCTATTGATTTTGTGTGTCCACTGTTTTCACTGCCCTCACCTTCACTCCTGGCTCCAGTCCAGAGACCGGACCAGGGACTGGACCGGACCAGAGACCTTACCTTCACTCCTGGCTCCAGTCCAGGAAAGACCGGCCGAAAGACTAGACCAGAGACCGGACCAGAGACAAGAGACTACACAGACCAGAGACTAGACCAGACCAGAGACCTTCCCTTCACTCCTGGCTCCAGTCCAGGAAAGACCAGACCAGAGACCGGACCAGAGACTTGACTAGACCAGACCAGAGACCAGAGACTAGAGACTACACAGACCAGAGACTAGACCAGAGACCTCCCCTTCACTCCTGGCTCCAGTCCAGAAAAGACTAAGACCAGAGACTAAGACCAGAGACCACACAGACCAGAGACCTCCCCTTCACTCCTGGCTCCAATCCAGAAAAGACCAGACCAGAGACCAGACCAGAAACTAGAGTCTAAACCAGAGACCAGAGTCTAGACCAGACCAGAGTCCAGTCCTGATGTGTCTGCTGTTTTCTCTGCCCTCATCTTCACTCGGCTCCTGGCTCCAGTCCAGAGAGAGCATCCACAAAAATACAAAGATCAGCCAAAAGGATGCAAGATTATAATGCAATATTTCAACAGTCCAGGCCGGAGTCCAGAGTCCAGCCCAGAGTCCAGTCCACTGTCCAGACTCCAGAGTCCAGGCCGGAGTCCAGGCCGGAGTCCAGGCCGGAGTCCAGGCCGGAGTCCAGGCCGGAGTCCAGGCCGGAGTCCAGTCCGGAGTCCAGTCCGGAGTCCAGGCCGGAGTCCAGACTGGAGTCCAGCCCGGAGTCCAGCCCAGAGTCCAGAGTCCAGCCCAGAGTCCAGTCCACTGTCCAGACTCCAGAGTCCAGGCCGGAGTCCAGGCCGGAGTCCAGGCCGGAGTCCAGGCCGGAGTCCAGGTCGGAGTCCAGGCCGGAGGTCAGGCGAGTCAGGCTGAGTTCAGGCCAGGTCCAGTCCGGAGTCAGGCCAGGTCAGGCCGGAGTTCAGACTGGAGGCCAGCCTGAGTCCAGCCCAGAGTCCTGAGTCCAGCCCAGAGTCCAGTCCACTGTCCAGACTCAAGAGTCCAGGCCGTAGTCCAGGCCGGAGTCCAGCCCAGAGTCCAGAGTCCAGTCCACTGTCCAGACTCCAGAGTCCAGCCCGGAGTCCAGCCCAGAGTCCAGAGTCCAGTCCACTGTCCAGACTCCAGAGTCCAGACCGGAGTCCAGCCTGAGTTCAGCCAGGTCAGCCAGAGTCCAGCCTGAGTCAGCCTGAGTCCAGCCCGGAGTCCAGCCCAGAGTCCAGCCCAGAGTCCAGCCCAGAGTCCAGCCCAGAGTCCAGCCCAGAGTCCAGTCCACTCCACTGTCCAGACTCCAGAGTCCAGAGCTGAGTCCAGAGCTGAGTCCAGCCCAGAGTCCAGCCTGGAGTCCAGCCTGGAGTCCAGAGTCCAGTCCACTGTCCAGACTCCAGAGTCCAGAGCCGAGTCCAGCCCGAGTCCAGCCCGGAGTCCAGCCTGAGTCCAGCCCGGAGTCCAGCCCAGAGTCCAGCCCAGAGTCCAGCCCAGAGTCCAGCCCAGAGTCAGCCTCGAGTTCAGGCCGAGTTCAGACTGGAGTCCAGCCTGAGTCCAGCCTAGAGTCCAGAGTCCAGCCCAGAGTTCAGTCCACTGTCCAGACTCCAGAGTTCAGGCGAGTTCAGGCTGAGTTCAGGCCGGAGTCAGGCCGAGTTCAGGTCGGAGTTCAGGCCGAGGTCAGGCCAGGTCAGTCCGAGTCCAGTCCGAGTCAGTCTGAGTTCAGTCCGAGTTCCAGTCTGAGTTCAGGCTGAGTCAGACTGGAGTCCAGCCTGAGTCCAGCCCAGAGTCAGAGTCCAGCCAGAGACCAGTCCACAGTCCAGACTCCAGAGTCCAGGCCGTAGTCCAGGCCGGAGTCCAGCCCAGAGTCCAGAGTCCAGCCCAGAGTCCAGAGTCCAGCCCAGAGTCCAGTCCACTGTCCAGACTCCAGAGTCCAGGCCGGAGTCCAGCCCAGAGTCCAGAGTCCAGTCCACTGTCCAGACTCCAGAGTCCAGGCCGGAGTCCAGCCCAGAGTCCAGAGTCCAGTCCACTGTCCAGACTCCAGAGTCCAGCCCGGAGTCCAGCCCGGAGTCCAGCCCGGAGTCCAGCCCAGAGTCCAGCCCAGAGTCCAGCCCAGAGTCCAGCCCAGAGTCCAGTCCACTCCACTGTCCAGACTCCAGAGTCCAGAGCTGAGTCCAGAGCTGAGTCCAGCCCAGAGTCCAGCCCGGAGTCCAGCCTGGAGTCCGTGCCAGAGTCCAGAGCTGAGTCCAGCCCGGAGTCCAGCCCAGAGTCCAGCCCAGAGTCCAGCCCAGAGTCCAGCCCAGAGTCCAGCCCAGAGTCCAGCCTGGAGTCCAGCCTGGAGTCCAGCCTGGAGTCCAGCCTGGAGTCCAGCCTGGAGTCCGGGCCAGAGTCCAGACCTGAGTCCAGCCCAGAGTCCAGCCCAGAGTCCAGTCCACTCCACTGTCCAGACTCCAGAGTCCAGAGCTGAGTCCAGCCCAGAGTCCAGCCCTGAGTCCAGCCTGGAGTCCGGTCCAGAGTCCAGCCCAGAGTCCAGCCCGGAGTCCAGCCTGGAGTCCGGGCCAGAGTCCAGAGCTGAGTCCAGCCCGGAGTCCAGCCCAGAGTCCAGAGTCCAGTCCACTGTCCAGACTCCAGAGCCAAGTCCAGCCCGGAGTCCAGCCCAGAGTCCAGGCCGGAGTCCAGCCCAGAATCCAGTCCACTCCACTGTCCAGACTCCAGAGTCCAGAGCTGAGTCCAGAGCTGAGTCCAGCCCAGAGTCCAGCCCGGAGTCCAGCCCGGAGTCCAGCCTGGAGTCCAGCCTGGAGTCCAGCCTGGAGTCCAGCCTGGAGTCCAGCCTGGAGTCCAGCCTGGAGTCCAGCCTGGAGTCCAGCCTGGAGTCCAGCCTGGAGTCCAGCCTGGAGTCCAGCCTGGAGTCCAGGCCGGAGTCCAGAGTCCAGTCCACTCCACTGTCCAGAGTCCTGAGCGGAGTCCAGAACCGAGAGCAGAGCCAAGTCCACTGTCCAAAGTCCAGACTCCAGAGCCGAGTCCAGTCCAGAGTCCAGCAATTGATATCTTTAACATTTTTTTCCTGTTCACCTGCAGTGTCTCGACTTAAACTTACATTTATCACTAGAGTAAGTAAAATGATCTTACCCCATTAGTTTAAAACATGTTAAATAATCTAGTTCCATCAAATAAACAGTCTTAACTAATCTTAACCAGTCAAAATGTTGAAAATCAATGTCCTCAAATTTTAATAACTAATCTAGAAATTAATACTTTTCAGTGAGGTGTGTGTGTGAATGTAAGTCAGTTGTATAATCTGTGTGTCTGTGTGTGTGCAAAACGAAACCAAAGCCGCGCCTCAAAACAGACAATAATTAAATTCAGCAACAATAAACACAGGAGCCACAAGGGGGCCGCGACAGTCACACGAGTAACACCTCTGCACGCGCTCTTCATAAACGAGAACACTTATTGGCATTCAGCGCCGCGCTTTAAGAACGCTGTTGTGTGCCGGGCGTGAAAACCCCGACGACCTTCCGTTCAGCCTCAGATGGACTTTCCAAGGACGTCTGCGTTTGTGACACGGCAGGAAAAAAAAAAACACGGCTCTGCTCTCACACGCAGCCGTCCTTACATCTGCGCGTCTTTACGTCATTCTGTGGGACTGTGTTTCCTTTGCGTTTGCAGACATTTTCTCAACATTGTCTCGAGTTTGAACGTCCTCCTGCTAGGGCTGGGTGAAAAATTATTAGCATTTCAATTTGATCACAATTCGGGTTCACTGTATTCACCTTATTCCTGAAGTTGCCGTACGCGCTGCCATCTTGTTTTCGTTGTATTAGTTCACACGGGGCAGACGAGCTCAACAGAAAATAAGTTCCACTCGACTAAAAAGCCGTTTTCAGACTGCCCAGGAAATCGGTGCGTTGTTGACTTGTTGTTGCTCGTGTTCATTAAACATTTTACACCAGGGATGTCCAAACTTTTTTCCATCGAGGGCCGCATATTGAAATATAGACCAATCGGAGGGCCACAAATCAATCGTGAAACGTTAAAAAAGCTGCGTTTATCTGATGTTTTTTGCGCCACCGCATCTACATTCAGTCTCACTGCCTTAATATCAGGTCTGTGTGGCACCAAAATTGTAGTTATTTTGGTTAAAATTGTAGAAAATATAAAATTAGCTGTAAAAAATACTTCTCAGGATAATGTAGGCCAATCACCAGGAAGCCTGAGGGCCAAGAAAAATTGGTCAGAGGGATGCATTTGGCCCCCGGGCCTTAGTTTGGACATGCCTGCTTTACACAAATCAATCTACTTTATGTAACATTTTAGTGCCGAGACTTTTCCCTCGTTCATCATTAGCTTTAACGGAGTTCTCGTCAAACGGAAGTGTGTTTACAACAAAAGTGCAAAAAACGGCAAAAGTGGGCGGGGCAGAATAAGGTGAATATATTTTTCCATTGCATTTTTTACGTTTTACATTTCGTTTTCAGTCCCGTCTTTGCAGTTTTTCGTCGCGTGTTTGTTGCATCGTTTTGGTGCGTTGAGCGGCGTTTGTTGTTTGACGCTTTTGAACGCATTTTTATCACGTTTGTCGCTCGTCTCAGAACATGTTTGTGCAAATCCAAACTAGTGTCAACTGTTTTTACTCAAATCAAAGCAAGACATTTTGTTGTTTGTGGAAGAAATCATTGCACGCCTTTGCGATTAGCTAATTTCTTCCATTAAATTAGTGATTTCGTGTGGATTTGGTTTAACTGTGCAGCTCTGGCCTTTAAGAGGTAAATAAAGTCATCTGCTCAGAGGCTTCAGAGGCTAAACATCAGGAGAAAAGTGTGTTTGAACAGACAGCTGCATTAAAGACACAAACAGTCAATCACAATACGACAATTTCACAAAAACAGCAGATTGTCACAGGGACCAGCTCACGATTCCATTTTTCTCACCGTATCGTCCGTAACCGCTCGTTCACTCCACAGTCCCGCGCTCTTTATCGGACTAAATTGCGCACTTCATCACGGAACGCTTCGGACACGCAGCTCAATACTTTTTCCTCGCTGTGGGCCACGTTACTCCGGCGTCTGGGAGGAAAACATCGATTTCTGTGATGAATGCGGGTCAAATCCTCCTGACGCATATTTATGGATTAATCATACGAGCTTTATTAACTTGTGAGGTTCCTCTAATAAGACAGTTTGTAAATGGCTCTGAGCTCATTTATCTTGCGTGTTTTGGCGCGAGGACTTCCTTTATTTGTCATGGATCGCACGTGAAACATCGAATGGACTGGATTACTCAAGTTTTTGTCGGAGATTTGCGATCTTTTTTTGTTAAAGAAACATACCTTGTAACAGCCATAACAACTAAAGAGGCGGAGACAAGAAAGACAAACAATGCAATAATAATAATTAAAAGAAAAAGACAAATAACGTTGCAGTGGTATTTGTGGGTGGGGATGATCGTCCATGTTATGCTCATTAAAGATGTCCAGTGTCTTTATTGCCTTTTTATTTTTGCTTCCAGCTAAGATAAGATAAGAGATCCTTTATTTGTCCCACAATGGGGAAATTCCACTGTTGCAACACACAGTTTAGGACAGGAATGAATGAAATAGGTGCATGCAATAAAAATAGGATAAATAAACATGGTAATAAAAATACAATATAAAGTATAAAGTGCACACTCTTATTTACAGTAGGTGGCTGTCTGGGAATAAATAGTAAATGGCAAATAAAGTGGCTTAAGTTTATTGTTCTATACCAGGGGCGTCCAAACTTTTTCCATCGAGGGCCACATATTGAAATATAGATCAAACGGAGGGCCACAAATCTATCGTGAAACGTTCAAAAAAGCTGCATTTATCTGATGTTTTAAGCACCACCACATCTACATTCAGTCTCAGTGTCTTAATATCAGGTCTGTGCTGCACCAAAATGTTAGTTTTTTAGGTTAGAATTGTAGAAAATCTAAAATTTGCTGTGAAAAGGACAATGTGGGCCAATTCACCAGAAAGCTTAAGGGCCAAGAAAAATTGGTCTGAGGGCCGCATTTGGCCCCCGGGCCTGAGTTTGGACATGCCTGTTATATACAGTAAGTGACTATAGTGAGGTAAAAGTGTATTAATAGTATGTTAAATTATATTGCACATGATTATCGCAGGTGATAAAGAGTTCATGTCTAAGATCGATGTTGAATTCATGAAGTCGTGGGGTTTTCTTTCCCATTTACATATATGGATATAGTATTTCCCAAGCAAAATGAGAAGATTCAAGATGAAGTTCATGTGATAGTCTGTTCCTTTTTGAGAATAATGCAGCACGATGTCCCTTTTTCTTATAATTATTCCATTATTCTTAAGCTTCATGTTCAGAACAGTTTCTAAAGTGATCCAAAAGAAGAGAACAGGCAGGCATTCATAAAATAGATGAGTTATTGATTCAGGACGTTTAGTACAAAAAGTGCAATTTATCTCAATGTCATGATTGAATCTCTGTAAATATTTGTTAGTGGGGTGTGAATTATGCATTATTTGAAAATATACTTCCTTCGTTTTGTTAAAAACACAATATTTGCTGCTTAAATTAGTGTTTTTTTTTTTTTTTTTTTTCCAGTTGATGTGTCCAAATATTGTGTTCCATTTGTATTGGCCATTTGGATCTATTCACAGCTCAGGCTACGGTTAGCGGCTGATGGTCTGTTTAAAGTGTTTCGTTCATAATCTCAGCTCAACAGTTCATTTAAAGGAAAAATATTGTGCATTTTTCATATTGTTATTAGCCTATATATGCTAACTATGCTTTAGAACGAAAAGTTAAATGCTTTTACAAAGAAAAATGTAACTTTATCACTGCGTTGGGAGCCAGGAAGTGTAATTAAACCTGGAAGATGATTTCAAAATGGCGCCATATTCATCCCTATGGCGTGTGCTCATTGATGCATGAAGCCAAAAAAGTTTTTTTCTTCCTGATACGGAGGCGGCCATCTTTACTTTATGGAGGCGGCCATCTTTGCTTTATAGAGGCAACCATTATGAAGAGATACTTCATAATTTTGCCACACCCCCTTTTTAGTCGATTAATCGGTCGATGGCAGGTCTTTATTCGACCAAGATTTTCTTCAGTCGACTGCAGCCCTCGACCTGTCGCTGTCGTTTTTACAACTCTCGCAATGCATTGTGGTCAGTATTGGCCGGTGCTGGACACTACTTTTCAAGATGCATTGTGGGAAATTTCGAGTGCACTACTTTTTCACCTGCTGAACATTCGGACAGAACTAAAAATGCTGTGACGACTGTACAGTGCCCTATTTAGAATTCAGGCTGTGTCTGAATGTCCTCACTGTTCCCTGTAGGGGGCACTGCATCGTGGTCATGCTGTTTTTAGTGTTGTCCGAATGTCCAGCGGGTGAAAAACTAGTGCACTCAAAATTTCCCACAATGCATCCTGAAAAGTAGTGTCCAGCGATGGTCACTAGAGGTCAATATAGACCATAATGCACTGCGAGAGTCAGAAAAACTACAGCGAACTGAATGAAAGCAGAAAGAGGAGCTGTTTAAACATGAACAAAACACTTTAAACAAACCGTTAGTGGCAGAGATGCTAGCGTTAGCCACTTACTTTAGCTTGAGCTGTGAAAAAATTACAAATCTCCGGCAAAAAGTTGAATAATCCAGTCTGTTTGATGAATAAAACTTGTATGAAAATTATTATTCCATAAATAAATATGTGTCAGGAGGATTTGACTCACATCCATTACAGAAATACATTTTTATCAGAGTTTTGCTGACTTTTTTCCCCCCACCCAGACGCCAGAGTCACATGACCCGCGGCGAGGAGAAAGTATGAGCTGTGTGGGACATTCGGACGCAGCCTCTGTTTTTTCAACGGCGCGTCGCTTTCTGATGACATCACGGAGGGATTCCATTTTAGAACGCGGCACCGCTTCCTGTCATTTTGAACGCTCATTTTTCGACTTTTCTTCCCAAACCGCAACTTCCCAAATGTAAAACGATGCTAACCATTTACCACAGATGCCCTCCCACCGAACCAAGTCAGAATTTGAAAAGCGCAGACTTGAACACTTTTACTTCTCGTGCGTTTGTCTCTGGAGTGAGTCGTCTTGTCTCGCGGCGACACTGATAAAGACGCTGTGTTCTCTCGGATGAAATATGCCCTTGTCTCCTCTTTCTCCCCCGTTTCTCCCCCGTTTCTCCCGTGCGCTGTACCTTCTTGGCTCCTTCCCTCGTCTCCTTTCTCCTGCGACCTTTCCTAGCGCCTCGTGTCCTTCCTCGCTCCCTCCTCTTCCCTCTCCTAACACCTTTTGTCACTCACTAAATGCGCTCACGCCTCTCTTTCTCCTCTTTCGTTGTTTCTCTTTCGCTCTCCCTTTCTCTCACCTCTCCTCCCTTCTTTTCTCCCGTGTTTCCTATTCCTTGTCTTCTCTCTCTCTCTCGCTCCTTCTCCTTTCATTCTTCATTCTTCCCTCTCTTTTCCGTCCTTGTCCCCCCTCTCTCCCTCTTTCCCTTTTTCATTCTTTCATTCTCTGTTTCCTTCCTCTCCCCTTCTCTCCCTCTCTTCTCTTCCTCCCTTCTCTCTCCCTCTCCCCTTTTCTCTTCTCTCCCTTTCTCTCTTCTCTTCCTTTTCCCCTCCCTCCCCCTTTCTCCCTTCTCTCCCTGTTGCCTTCTCTTTTCTCTCCCTCTCCCCTTCTCTCCATCCCCTCTTCTCTCCTTTCCCCTTCTCTCCCTCTCCTCTCCCCTCCTATTCTCTTTTCTCTTTCTCTCTTCTCACCCTCTTTCCCTCTCCTCATCTATCCCTCTCCTTCCCCCTTCTCCCTTCTCTCCCTATTCTCTTCCTCTCCCCATCTCTCTTCCCTTCCATTCCCCCTCTCCATTCTCTCCCTCTCCCCTTCTCCCATCCCTCTGACTCACCCTCTCCCCTTCTCCCTTCTTTCCCCTTCTCCCTTCTTTCCCCTTCTCCCTTCTCTCCCCTTCTCCCTTTTCTCCCCTTCTCCCTTCTCTCCCCTTCTCCCTTCTTTCCCCTTCTCCTTTCTCTCCCTCTCCCTGTCTCTCTTCCCTCCGACTCACCCTCTCCCCTTCTCTCTTTTCTCCCCTTCTCCTTTCTCTCCTTCTTCTCCCTTCTTTTCCTTTCTCCCTTCTCTCCCTTCTCCTCTCCATTCCACTGGCTGATGTTGTAGCTTTCATTCACTCCTCTTCCCTCCCCCTCCCCCCCTCCTCCCCCCCTCCTCACTCCATTCCGCTGGCTCAGTCCTGATCTTGTAGGTTCATTTATCTCTCTCCTCTGCCTGTCTAAAACAAGCTGACAGTGATGGATGCTAACCGCTAACGCTAACAGGAGGGGGCCCACCTCGGAGCCAAACCTTCCCCAGCCCGGAGCTCTCCTCTGGGGCTGTGGATAAATGAACACGGCCCGCGCGGAGCTCCGGCTGACGGCTCCAGGAAACAAAGTCCCACTGTCCAGAACAATATGATCGACTCGGAAAAGACACATCTGCGGCTTTGACATTGAGAGGGAAATAATGCACTTCACAACAGTCCAGGTTTTTGTCGCATTTGGCAGCGTTTTTGTCACTTAAAGTCACATTTATGTCACTTTTAGACCCGTTTTTGCCGTTTATTGACTCTGTTAGTAGGGTTTTGGTCACTTTTAGTATTGTCTTTGTCACTTATTGTCACATTTGTGTCACTTTTAGTCTGGTTTTTGATGCTTTTTGTCTTGTTTAGTAGCATTCTGGTTGCATTCAGTGGCATTTTTGACACTTAGTACTGTTGTTGTCACTTAAAGTCACATTTATGTCACTTTTAGACTTGTTTTTGCCGTTTATTGACTCTTTTAGTAGCATTTGGGTCACTTTTAGTATTGTTTTTGTCACTTATTGTCACATTTGTGCTGCTTTTAGTCTGGTTTTTGATGCTTTTTGTCACGTTTAGTAGCATTTTCGTGGCATTCAGTGGCATTTTTGACACTTTTAATACGGTTGTTGTCACTTAGTCACATTTATGTCACTTTTAGACTCGTTTTTGCCGTTTATTGACTCTGTTAGTAGCGTTTTTGTCACTTTTAGTCTTGCTTTTGTCACTTATTGTCACATTTGTGTTGCTTTTAGTCTGGTTTTTGATGCATTTTGTCACGTTTAGTAGCATTTTGGTTGTATTCAGTGGCATTTTTGACACTTTTAATACTGTTGTTGTCACTTAAAGTCACATTTATGTCACTTTTAGACTCGTTTTTGCCATTTATTGACTCTTTTAGTTGCGTTTTGGTTGTATTCAGTGGCATTTTTGACACTTTTAGTACTGTTGTTGTCACTTAAAGTCACATTTATGTCACTTTTAGACTCGTTTTTGGCACTTTTTGACTCTTTTAGTAGCATTTTAGTCGCTTTTAGTATTGCTTTTGTCACTTATTGTCACATTTGTGTCACTTTTAGTCTGGTTTTTGATGCTTTTTGTCACGTTTAGTAGCATTTTTGTGGCATTCAGTGGCATTTTTGACACTTTTAGTACTGTTGTTGTCACTTAATGTTACACTGCTGTCACTTTTAGAGTCGTTTTTGCTGTTTGACTCTTTTAGTAGCGTTTTAGTCACTTTTAGTATTGCTTTTGTCACTTATTGTCACATTTGTGTCACTTTTAGTCTGGTTTTTGATGCTCTTTGTCACGTTTAGTAGCATTTTGGTTGCATTTAGTGTCACTTAAAGTCACATTTATGTCACTTTTAGACTGTTTTTGCCGTTTATTGACTCTTTTAGTAGCATTTTGTTTGCGTTCAGTGGTATTTTTGACACTTTTAGTGCTGTTGTTGTCACTTAAAGTCACATTTATGTTGCTTTTAGACTTGTTTTTGTCACTTTTAGTTGTGTTTGTCGAATTTGACGTATTTTTGTTGTGTTTTAGTTGGTTTTAGTTGCTTTGAGTTGACACTTTTAGACACTTTTTTGTTTCTGCGGCTTTGACAGTGAAAGGGAAGTAATGCACTTCACACTAGTCCTGTTTTTTGTAGAATTTGGCAGCGTTTTAGTCCATTTTAGTATTGTTTTTGTCACTTACTGTCGCACTTGTGTTGTGTTTTTGTCGCTTTTTGACACATTTTTGTCGCATTTAATAGCGTTTTTGTTGCTAGTTCTGGTTTAGTCCTGGTCTAAACCAAAATGAATCCTTGTTTTATTCTATTTTAGACCTCGCTTAGATTTAGTTTAGTTCTGATTTAGTCCTTACATGTTTTAGACAAAGTTGAGACCTGGTTTCTGTCTTCTTCGAATCTTGATTTAGTTCTGCATTTGACTAATCCTAATCCTCATTTTATGCTATGTTGGACCACGTTTAGACTCAGTCCTGGTGAAGAACTTAGTCTGGGTTTAGTCCTGGTTTAGACCAAGACTAAGCCTTGTTTTATCATTTGATAGACCTGGTTTGGATCTGATTATGGCCATAGTTAGTCCTGGTTTGGTCCTTGTTTAATCCTTATTTAATCCTTTATTAATTAATGAAGGAAAACAGAAAGAAAGTTTAGAGTGAACAGACTTTTTAAATGGACTTTGAAATGAACTCTGCTGCGGTTCTGAAGTGCTCGCTGGAGGAGTTCTGTGAGAAGAAGATCGCTCCGGAGCCTTCGACGAGTTTAAGTGTTAATTATTACTGTAGTTAATGACGACTGCTGCCAGCGAGAAAAACATGTCTTCAGTAAATAGTAATTATCTTCCACAGCGTCGTGAAAACTGCAGCGAAAAGTATCGAAGTTCTCCAAAGTACGGACACTGGGTGCATTTGCAGAGACAGATTTGTGTTTTTTGATCTTCCGAGGCCAATACTGTCACATTTCATGGTCTTTTGTCACTTTTAGTATTGTTTTTTGTCATTTATAGTTGCTATTGGTTTCTTGTAGTCACTTAGAATTGCGTTAATATTACTTTTAGACTCGTTTTTGGCACCGTTTGACTATTTTAGTGTTGAAATTGTCACTTATTATCACCTTTGTTTCACTTTAATTTTCTTTTAGTCGCTTCAAGTTGCATTTAGATAGTTTTTAGACTCACTTATAGTCGTGTTTGTGACAATTTTAGTCGTATTTTTGGTGCATTTTTGTCGCTTTAAGTGAGTTTTAGACTCGTTTTTCATGTTTTTGGTGCTTTTCACTCTTTGGCAGCATTTTTGACACTTATAATTGCTTTTTGTTGCATTTAGACTCTTAGCAGCATTTTTTAATCACTTATAGTTGCATTTTTGTCGCTTTTATTCACGCATATGTCACTTACAGTCATGTTTGAGTCGCATTTTTGTTGCATTTTTGTCACTTTTAGTTGCTTTAAGTGAGTTTTAGACCCATTTTTCATGCTTTTAGACATCTTTTTGGTGCTTTTTCACTCCTTTTAGCAGCATTTTTGACACTTATAGTTGCATTTTTTTCGCTTTTATACTCTTTTAGTATCATTTTTGTCACTTTTATTAATGTATTGTCACTTATAGTCATGTTTGTGTCGATTTGAGTCGCATTTTCGTTGCATTTTTCTCGCTTTCAGTTGCTTTAACTGAGTTTTAGACTTGTTTTTCACGCTTTTAGACATCTTTTTGGTGCTTTTTCACTGTTGTTTAGCAGCATTTTTGACACTTATTGTTGCATTTTTGTCACTTTTAGACTCTTTAAGTAGCGTTTTTGTCACTTTCATGAATGTATTTGTCACTTAAAGTCATGTGTGTGTCGATTTGAGTCGCATTTTTGTTGCTTCTAGCTGCTTTGAGATGTTTTTTGACACTTTTTTGCATTTTTTAAGCTTGTTTCAGAACATGTTTGAACAAATCTTAACTACAGTCCTTATGCAGAATAAAACAGGACATTTTGTTGTTTTTGGAGGAAATTATGGTTCTTCAAAAAGTGTTAATTATTGTTAATGTTGATTGCCACCAGCGAGAAAAACAAGTAAATAGTAATTATCTTCTACAGCGTCGTGAAAACTGCGAGTTTCAACAAAAAAGTTCCACAAAGTACAGACACTGGGCACGTTTGCAAAGCCAGAAAAAGCAAAACAGATAACTAATCAGATGAACCAATTATTATGTCATGTGTCAGATAATTAGTGGGTTTTTTTGTGTGTGAAAAGGCCATTTTTTGAGTCTTGAACAATTTATAAACGTGAGACAAAAAGCACAGACCACAGACCTGAGGAGAACAGAAAATATTTATCTCATTTCTCCGGGTGCAAGAACTACTGTCACATTTAGTAGCATTTTTGTCACTTTTTGTATTGTTTTTGTCACCTGCAATGTAGAGTTTAGTCATATTTTTGTTGCGTTTTTGACACTTGCTTTTGACAGCTGCTTTGAGTTGGTTTTAGACTCGTTTTGTCGCTTTTAAAATCTAAAATTACAGGGTTAACATGGTTATTTTTGCAGAATAAAACAGGATATTTTGTTGTTTTTGGAGGAAATTATTGCACTTCAAAACTGCATCCTGTGCCATTTGCTAATTGCATCCAGTCAAATTGTGATTTTTATTTGATTTGTGCTGCTTCCCGTGTTTCTGGACGTGTTCGTCACTCCGTGTGTGTCGGACGCTGGGATTTATTGGCTCTTGCTGCTCGGTGTTTTATGGTTCTCATATCACAGATGTCTGACACTTCACCAGAGCGCGCGCTTAAATCGGGCAAATGATCCTGCAGTGTGTTCTGGGATTACGGTGAGACACTGCAGGAAAAAGTCTTTCTTGGGGGGACTATGGAAACAACAAACATGTCCAATCTTTTTTATAATTTTTTGATTCAACCCACTTTATCCATAGATTTCTTTTGGACTTTGTAACTCATGTCCAGTTCTCTCAAAAATGCACTTTTGTCCCACAGAGACTTAAACATGACCTTTAAAGCAGCTCCTGCACCTAACTGTACAATCTGGGCTCAACAAGATTCTGACATAACGGACACAAGGATTTGACTAAAAGTGACAAAGAACATGTCTAAAAGCATTAACAGTGACTAAAAGAGTCAAAAACGCAACTAAAAGCAACAAAACCCCTACAAAAACACAACAATACGTAACACAGACGCGACTAAAATGGCATGTATGCGACTAAAAGCGACTAAAATGTGACTAAAATGATTAAAAAGTGACAAAAATGCAACAAAAAAAACTAAAAGCAGCATAAACGTGACTAAAAGTGACTAACTCCAAAGGACATTTTCTCTAAATGCATTTTTGTCCGACAGAGACATAAAGATGAGCCTTTAAGCAGCTCCTGCACCAAACTGTACAATCTGGACTCAACAAGACACAAGGATTTGACTAAAAGTGACAAAGACGCAACTAAAAAAAAATAAAAAATAGAAAAGCGACTAAAAAGTCACTAAAAACAACAATAAAGCAAAAAAAAGCAATAAAAATGTGACTAAAGGCATCAAAAATTATTTCTATGTATTTATTTATTTTATTTATGTTTATTTATCCTATTTTTATTGCATGCGCCTATTTCTTTCATTCCTGTCCTAAACTGTGTGTTGCAACAGTGTAATTTCCCCATTGTGGGACAAATAAAGGATCTCATATCTTATCTTAAAAATGCAACTAAAAGGAACAAATATGTGACTAAAGCAACTAAAAGCGGAAAACATGATTTGAAGTGACAAAAACGCAATAAAAAGTAACAAAAAACAACAAAAACACGGCAAAAAGCCACAAAAAGGTGATTAAAAGTGACAAACTAAAACGCAACTAAAAGTGACTAATTGTAAACGACATTTTCTCCAAATGCATTTTTGTCCCAAATGAAGGTACAATCTGGACTCAACAAGATTCTGACACAAGGATTTGACTAAAAGCGACAAAAACGCAACTATAAACAACAAAAGCGCAACTAAAAGCGACAAAAACACGACTATAGGTGCAAAAAAGCGACTGAAAGTAATTAAATGTGACAAAACTGTAACAAAAAGCAACAAAAACACAAAAAAAGCAACAAAACCATGACTAAAAGCGATCCATAGATTTCCCTGGGACATTGTGACTCATTTCCAGTTCTCTCCAAATGCATTTTTGTCCCACAGAGACAAAGATGAGCCTTAAAGCAGCTCCCAAACTGTACAATCTGGACTCAACAAGATTCTGACACGATTTGTTCACATCTGATTCTAACACGCATTTATTGAAGTTTTAAGTCTAAAAAAATGAGCCGCAATTTAAAAATTAAATAAGAAATCCAAAATCCCATTTGTAAATATTTTTGTAACTAATATGTTACACAATGAACCAAGAAATTTAAACCTGGTTTCAGCTTTAAATGTCGCAAATATGTGACATTTTGGCAGCTTTTACACAAAAATGCCTTATTTTTTCATGAAAACATGATGAAAACCTTGTAATACATTTGTTTCTTACATTTATGTGAGTAAACTACATTTTCCTGTAGTTTATCACCTTATTTTTTGTTTTAGAAAGACAAAGTGCAATGGATTTTATTGTAACATCTTTCAGTTTTGTCTTTGTCTCATTAGTTTGTCGTTTTCTGCGTCGTTTTCCTTGTCAAACCTGCACAGCGTGAACAAATCAGACAGAAATCAGACCAGATGGAGCTGTTTACTCGACATTTCAATAGTCTGATCATTCCATAAATCAGATACCGACCAGATCTTTGTCCTGTGTGTGTAAACCTGTCGAGCGTGGCCAGGTTTACAGAGAAGAAAACGGCCCAGGGTTTTCATCAGACTGGATAGATTTCCCATTGACCAAACACAGGAAGGACAGCAGGGTTAATTGGGGTTATTTCAGTCATCAGGATCGATTCAGCAGGAGTCCAAAGCTCGGCTCACACTCTGGGATTTTCAGGACAATTCGGACACACATTTTAGTCGCACAGCAATCTTAAACCAGGCTGAACTTTACAGCTGCAACAAGTTAATGGATTAATTGCAGCTAATCGACAACTGAAATAATCATGTTTTATTATTTGATTCAACCCACTTTAGCCATAGATTTCTTTCGGACATTGTAACTCATGTCCAGCTCTCTCAAAAGTGCATTTTTGTCCCACAGAGACATAAAGATGAGTCTTAAAACAGCTCCTGCAACAAACTGTACAATCTGGGACAACAGAACAACTAATTGACAATTGAAATAATCATGTTTTATGATTTGTTTCAACCCACTTTATCCATAGATTTCTTTTGGACATTGTAACTCATGTCCAGCTCTCTCAAAAGTGCATTTTTGTCCCACAGAGACATAAAGATGAGCCTTAAAGGAGCTTCTACACCAAACTGTACAATCTGGACTCAACGAGACATGACGGACACAAGGATTTGACTAAAAGTGACAAAAAACATATCTAAAAGTATTAACAGTGACTAAAAGAGTCAAAAACGCAACTAAAAGCAACAAAAACGCTACAAAACCACAACAGAAAGTAACATAGATGCGACTAAAATGACATATGCGACTAAAAGCGACAAAAATGCAACTAAAACTGATTAAAATGTGACTAAAGCGACAAAAATTAGACAAAAACACGGCTAAAAGCAGCATAAATGTGACTAAAAGTGACTAACTCTAAAGGCACTTTTGTCCCACAGAGACATAAAGATGAGCCTTAAAACAGCTCCTGCACCAAACTGTACAATCTGGGACAACAGAACAACTAATCGACAATCACGTCTATGTTACTTTTTGTTGTGTTTTTGTGGCGTTTTTGTTACGATTTTGACTCTTTTAGTCACTGTTAATGCTTTTAGATATGTTTTTGTCTTTTTTTAGTCAAATCCTTGGGTCCGTTGTGTCTCGTTGAGTCCCAGATTGTACAGTTTAGTGCAGGAGCTAATTTAAGGCTTCATGTTTAAGTCTTTGTGGAACAAAAATGCATTTTTGAGAGAGCTGGACATGAGTTACAATGTCCCCGAGAAATCTAGAAATTTATGGATGAGGTAGATTAAATGGAAGAATAAAACATCTTTAGGAGCAGATTGGACACATTTGTTGTTTCCACATGAAAGTCGATATGTTGCGGGAGAAAATATAAAAAAAATGTGTTTTCTCTGAGAGGAGCAGACAGAGTAATGGGTTCTGACGTGTCTTTAAATGTCTGAAATTGATCTGGATTAAAGTATAATCTAATATTGGCTGTTGGACGTTTTGGATTGATGTGTGTCACAACCCATCGTCACCTGCCACTGAACCAGTTTAATATAAATCCAGACTTAAGCCTTTCTCCTTTCACTCAGTCGGGTCCAAACTATGGCTCGGGGGCAAACTCTGCTCCTCAGATCAGTCTTTGTTGGTCCTCAGACGTCCTTTTGAATTGGCACTTCACTTTGAATTGGCACTCGAAGTTTTTCTATGAACAGTATCGTCTGTTTCAAATAAATCCTGAAAATGTGCTTCATATTCAACGTTACAGGCCATAATTTACTCCATTGAATATATATTTTCTGCCATTTCAACCTGTTTTGTGTTGGTAATATAGTGTTCCTTTACTTTGATTAAAACAATAGACCACAAAAGCAGAAAACCTTTGACGATTCACACAAGACGAGAAACAAAGACGACGTTTGCAATTACAATTTACCCAAAGGCAAGTCTGAAAAGGGCTTTAAATGCTCCATAGTTTACTTTAACTCCTAAACAGAAACACTGTTGCCAGGGAAACAGAACACACACTTCTGCACTTCTTTCCTCAGAGTGAGTCGGCGGTGGAAGAAGAATTCTGTTTGTTACTCAAGTAAAAGTACGGATACGTGTGCAAAAAAAAGACTCAAGTAAAAGTAAAAAAATCCACTTAAGTGATCGTGTTGAAGTATGTGTTTGAAAATGCACTGGAAGAGTGAAACATTAAAGTATTTTATGGAGCTTATGAGACCACTTTTGCGTATTAAATGTCGTAATTTGGTAATTGTGGTTAGGTTTGGTCAACAAAGGTCAATCTGAACTAGATGCTGTTGCAATAGCTGAAGCTATTGCGAGTGACTGCGCAATTTAATTTGTGTGATGTTGGTCTGGTCCGGGATTCGAACCCACGACTTCCTTATTGGGAGGCAGAAGCTCTAGCCGCTCTGCCACCGTGCACCTGCCATAGTTTAAACAGCAAACTTTCCTGAGGACCAATAGAAAGGCCCCCACTGTAAAGGATAGGGAAAAATTGCTCGGCAAATTATGAAAAAACTACAAAAGGTACATGTACCAAAAGTAATAGCAGACATTAGAAGACTAGGAACTATTGAAAAATGCCAAAAAAATTAAAAGAATTTAAAAACTGCGGCCTGTGAAACGTGCCGAAAAACCGGAAAATACAAGAACAAATAGTGACTGCCTATAGGCATAGGCAGTCACTCAATTAAGGCAAGACACTGCAGGCAAAACTCTTTTTTTTTTCTTTCAATTTTTTGTTTTTTGGTCAGTTTACTCTCTCAACACACAGGCTTTCATGTGGAAACAACAAACGTGTCCAATCTGCTCCTAAAGATGTTTGATTCTTCCATTGAATCCACTTCATCCATAGATTTCTCTGGGACATTGTAACTTCAAAGGCCGTTTTCTTAAAATGCATTTTTGTCCCTTGAGACTTAAAGTAGATCACACACACAACAAACTTTACATTCTTGAACTCGACAAGATTTTGACGAAACGTACAGAAGGATTTGTTGATGTCTAATTCTAAAACAGATTTATTGAAGTTTTAAGTCAATAAAATGAGGCGAAAGTTGAATTTTTAGGACAATTTTCAGTCCAATCTAGTTTACTTAAAAACTAAATAATAAATCCAAAATCCCCTCTGTACATTTTATAACTAATATGTTACAAAATGAACCAAGAAATTCAAACCTGGTTCTGTTCATTTTCCCCAAATTTGTGTATTTTGTGACGTTTTTTTCACATAAAATGCCTTATTTCCACATGATGAAAACCCTGTAATATATTTTTTTCTTACATTTATGTGAGTAAACTACAGGAGAACTTTAACATTAATATCTTAAAAGATTTTTTCCTGTTCACCTGCAGCGTCTCACCTTAATGTCTTTAATTTTCTGAGTATATTTTTCTTTGTTTGTTGTTCATGAACTCAAAACCTTCAGGCCGAACGTCACCATCAACGAGCTAAAAATAACCCTCAAACAAAATCAAAATTACTTTCTACTTTTCAGTCCAGTTAAAAAAAAATGTAGTGGAGCAAAAGGTACAAAAAGTAAAAAGTTTCCACTGCAAAAACAACTTGAGTAAAAAAAATGCATTTAAGTGCAGTACTTTTACTTTTGTACTTGTACTTTCCACCTCTGCGGGTCACACTCCTTCGGTCGCACTTCGAGTCAACTCCAAACCATTCCGTCCAATCAGTTTATTTCCATGATGCACGTGAAACAAACGGATTCATCTGTCATTTAGAAGAAAATCAAACTTCTCTCAGCTCAGATTAACAGAGTTTGTGCTAAGGATGCACCAATATCGATACTGGTGTCGAGTATCTCGTCGTTATCGAACAATGTGTTGTATCGGATATCGACTTCAGGATATTGTGCAGTCGAAATTGATTGTATTGAGAGTATTTCCAGGCCCTTGTTGGTCCAGAACATCATGATGTTTGAGGTTTTGTTACATGAAGCTGTTCTGTCGTTAGGTGAAGGATAAAGAACAGTCGCACAATCCATTTGGATCAGTTTTGTCGTACGTTATTCTTGTTTTACAGAAAATAAATGCTATTTTCAATCTCTGCAGATGTACCAGTGATATCTGCAGATACTTAAAGTGCGTATGACAGGGTTTATTTGGTGTATTAATACGTAATGTACATAAAAAAAATGTTGCTTTACACCAATCAAGTCACAGTTTGTGGAGAAAAGTTGAAAAATCTGTTTAAAATTACAGGAAGTAATAAACTGATGACGTCACACCAGGCAGACTCTTTCCATCCAAAGGTTATGCATAATTATTTTACCCTTAAAACATTAATTCAACAAAATAAAAGTATTTATCAAACGTGTATTTTAATTTATCGGACCAAAAAATCTGTGACTTTAGCAGAGTTTTAGCCCAGTGTTCAAACTAATTTCCTGCTGTGATGTCATCGTTTACAACCAGGAAGTGATATCAAAAAACAAAAAAAAAGGCTAAAAATTTAAATGAAATGTACAATTATTTTTAACAAAACTTCAAATATATTTATCTGACCTGTATTTTAGTGACATGAGTAGTTTAAAGCCCATGTATTGGATCTGAAAAGCTGGATCGGTGCCTCCCTGGTTTGTACTTCGCTCTTTGATTCAGCAGAAATCGATGATGTTTTTCCGTTTCTGTGATGTATTTTTTTCTTTTTTCCTTCTAAGCACCATGTTTGCTTTGCATCGTTCTCCCATCTGCTTGATTAAACACGTCCATCTTTTTTATTCGATTAACCGTGACTAGTCGACTATAAAAAAGAAACGAAAGTAAAAATTGACCATCGACTAACTGTTAACTGAACTATACGGACTCGAAAACACGTCAAAAGGACCTTTTATAACAAAGACTGTGACATTATTACATCAAAATGTCAAAAAAGAATATATTATCACTGATTTTGATCAATAATACACTTTAATCATAAACATTCTCTATCTAGAAGCCTTCAGTCATCACATTTTACCCTTTATTTGGATCAATCAATCAAACTTTATTTGTATAGCACTTTTCATACATTTAAAATGTAGCTCAAAGTGCTTCACATTTACAACAATTAGCAACAGAGAGGACTCCTTAGGGTTATAGGGAGCATAAAAGTTAGAATGTGAGAATATGCACAGAAATACAATTTAGGGTGTTGTGAATAGACACAAGGGAAGAATTAAAAACATAACACAAAGGAACCTGACTAAAAGTGATTTAACTCATATTTAAGTTTTAATCTTAGGCTAATTTAAAAAGATATGTTTTAAGTTTACTTTTAAAAATATGAACACTCGCAGCAGACTTCAGTTCCTCAGGTCGACTGTTCCGTAAAAACTGAACGAGGCCTCACCGTGCGTTTTCGTCTTAACTCTTGGTACGGTTAAAAGATTACTACCTGATGACCTGAGGGTCCGAGAGGCTCGTGTGGTAAAAGCAGATCAGTTAAATAGATTGGATTGAGACCATTAAGAGCTTTAAAAACCAATAAAAGTACTTTAAAATCTATCCTGAAACTCACAGGGAGCCAGTGCAGAGACCTGAGGATGGTGTGATGTGCTCTCTCTGTTTAGTCCTTGTCAGTAGCCGTGCTGCAGAGTTTTGAAGTAATTGTAATGGGGCAATATTTTTCTTTGGAAGCCCGATGAGGAGAGCATTACAGTAATCAACTCTATTTGTAATGAATGCATGAATTAATGTTTCTGCGCTGGCTTGAGAGAGAAATGGTCTAACTCTGGCAATATTTTGGATGATAATGTATATAAAAAGTCTAAATATACAACAGAAATGATCGTTCGTGACAGGCCTATCCAGCTTAGAATCTTCTCTGCGCAAACATTTCCTGGAAAGATCGAGGGATTCATGAACTCGAAAGTCATAGAAGTCCAGAACTTTTGATTGGACGAACAGCGGGTTGCGGGTGAACCACGATCAGTCAAACAGGCCTTTCTCGACCATGACAAACGCTACAAACCGCAGTGACCCCATTAGCGCCCTGTGAGTGTGGACGTCCAGACGCCTCTTCTCTCTCGGCCTCTTTCTCCGTCTCTTCCTCTTCCTTTCTCTTCGCAAAGGTCAGTCTGTCTGCGGCGTCTCTGAGCTAATGAGATCTACTCTGTGGTTAACCTGAGCAACACTCGTGGCATTTCCGCAGCTCCACACTGTGTCCAAACGTGCTCCGCGGAAGTTCGACACCGATGCTGTGTCCTCGGGCAAAGCACTCCACTCGTCCGGATGGATTTGCGTTCGGCTTTATCCTTCTCAGGTTCTGTGCGTTATTTAAAGTCTATGTGACAGGTTAGACTATTCATTTCACTAAAACTTCAGATGCAGATAGATCTTTCAGTCGTTTGCACGTCTAAACAGAACTGTTTTTAGCCTGGGTTTAAACATTGTCAGAGTGGAATCCTGTCTCACATCTTCAGGAAGCGTTTGACTTTATTGTCCTCAGATTCTGTGCGTTATTCAAGGGAAAAATATTCAGCTTTTTTTTTTTTAATCCTTTAAACATGCTCTTGAGTGCCTTAAATTTGCCATCTCGTGTTTTAAAACAAAAAAAAATGTTTCTTATTCATTCTCTGACCTGTCGTAGAAAAGGTGTCAGGGGTTGTCATCTGGACGTTGTTTGAAGATCAAAACGTTTCGACTTTTATCCAAAAGTCATTGTCAATCAGAGAGCTGGTCTGGGAACTCTTACTCGCTTATATGCCACTCTATGTAGTGAGAGTCCTGCCCACAGGGAGGAGTCACTGAACGCCTGTCTTTGTTTGGTAAATTGTTTGTCTAGTGTCAGCTGAAACTTGATAACTGGCCAGTTATACCTGTGGCTAATCTGTGATTACAGCATAGTATAGTATAGTAACTATTAAACTAACAAAGACAGGCCAATTATCGAGTTTCAGGTGACACTAGACAAACAATTTCCCAAACAAAGACAGGCATTCAGTGACTCCTCCCTGGGGGCAGGACTCTCACTACTTAGAGGAGCATATAAGACAGAGTTCCCAGACCATCTCTCTGATTGACAATGACTTTTGGATAAAAGTCGAAATGTCTCGATCTTCAAACAGCGTCCGGATGACAACCCATGAAACCTTTTCTACGATGAAGCACACCTGGACAAATGAGGGACTACATCGACGTTCTCTGACCTGTGTTATTTGCAGCAGCAGTTATCGTGTTTAGAGGCAGAAATGCTCAGAACGATGATTGAAGGACTTAAATCAGCGGAATATTCTCAAATAAGTGACGTAGATCAGTGGTTCCCAAAGGGGGGGTCGGGAGGGGTGAGCTGGGGGTCGCGAGATTATTTCACAATCTCATTTTAATGAATATGACATTTGTATTTGCTCTATTTTTTTAATTAAAAACTGTATATTTTAGTGAAACAGGGTCCAATAAGACTATAAACTATTCAAATAACCAATATTAAACCTGATTTAACACGCTTTGACACTTTAAATTATTTCTACTGTCATTTTCATTTCGTTTTGGCGGTCCTGAGACTATTTTGGGGGTCTGTGCCAGAAAAGTTTGGGAACCCCTGACGTAGATGATCCGAAAATACGCCCCGGATCGAAGGAGTTCAGCAGAAAGTGTGTTTGACGCTCGGAGGGAGAAGATTTTCTAATAAACATTCCTCAAAACAGCGTGAATGCAACTGAATGCTACTTCAGGTGTGTTTTTAATGAAGAACATTGTTAGAACAGGGTTAAAAGCTCAAAAAAGTCACTGGAGAATATAGCACTTCTAAAATTGCAACCTTTGTGATTTGCTAATTGGGTCTTTGAAAAGTGTTTTAATTAAGTGATCGATTCGAACATTTCAGATATTGCACAACTCCACAGTCCAAGTGATTGTAACAGATCAAACCTCCCACCTTTCTCTCTCTTTCTCCTTTCCTCCCCCCTCTTTCCCTCTTTCTCTCTAAACCGATTCGCTCCTGAGTCTGTCGTTGGCGTTAGAACTGGGTCAGGTTGCACATTAAAGTCTCCTCCTCGTCAGAAGTGTCTGTTTACGGCTGCAGCTCCCGCTCTCTCGCTTTAACATCTCTCCTCGTCAACTCAACCAGAACATCACGAAATTAATGATTCCTTTTGAGTCCCGGGACAGCGACAGGCACCGTTTTTGAGCGCTGACACGGAAAAACCCGACCAAATGATCCACAAGAAAAATATTCCCAATATTTTGACCTTTCAGAACTTTTTAAAATGTCATAAAGTTGTTAATTTGTGAAGAATATTGCCTCGTCACACACACAGCTGGAGTTGAAACACAATATATATTTGGGTTTTTGTTTCTTTTAGTTGCTATTTTGTCACATTTTTGACGCTTTTTGTCGCATTTAGTCACGTTTTTGGCGCTTTTGGTCATGTCTTTGATGCTTTTAGTCAATTTTAAGTCACTTTAACAGCGTTTTTGTCATTCGGTTGAATTTTTGTCACATTTGGTCAGGTTTTTGTGCTGTTTTTACATATTTTTGTCACTTATTGTCACGTTTTTGTCGCATTTAGTCACATTTTTGATGCTTTTGGTCATGTTTTTGACGCTTTAGTCACCTTTACGTTACTTTAACAGTGTTTTTGTCATTTGGTTGAGTTTTTGTCACATTTGGTCCGGTTTTTGTGCGGTTTTTACATATTTTTGTCACTTATAGTGTCATTTTTGTTGCTTTTTGTCACATTTTTGTCGCATTTAGTCACGTTTTTGACGCTTTTGGTCATGTTTTTGACGCTTTTGGTCAATTTTAAGTCACTTTAACAGCGTTTTTGTCATTTGGTTGAGTTTTTGTCACATTTGGTCAGGTTTTTGTGCTGTTTTTACATATTTTTGTCACTTATAGTCTCATTTTTGTTGCTTTTTGTCACATTTTTGTCGCATTTAGTCACATTTTTGGCGCTTTTGGTCACGTTTTTGACGCTTTTAGTCCATTTTAAGTCACTTTAACAGCGTTTTTGTCATTCGGTTGAATTTTTGTCACATTTGGTCAGGTTTTTGTGCTGTTTTTACATATTTTTGTCACTTATAGTCTCATATTTTTTGCCTATTGCCACATTTTAGTCGCATTTAGTCACGTTTTTGGCGCTTCTAGTCACTTTTTTGTTGCTTTCAGTTGCGTTTTGTCACTTTTAGTCACCTCTTTATCACTTTTAGTCACATTAGTGTTGTTGTTAGTTGCATTTTTGTCGCTTTTAGTTACATTCTTTATGCTTTTAGTCACGATTTTATCACTTTTAGACAAAAAGGTTTGTGTTGTGTTCTGTTAGTCAGGTGCCTGTCGCTTTTTGTCGTGTGTTTGTTGGTTTGAAAAGTAGTTCAGCAAATCTACAAGAGCAAGTTTAAAGGATGAGAACTAAACGAATAATTCATAAGGTGTGTCTTTTTAAAAACGTACCAACATAAATAAATAAACTACATTCCTTTGCACAAACATTGCTTGTTCTCTCTGCGCTGCACACTTTAGTTTCCACATGTTTTTGCACAAACGCTTGGCCTTTTGGTCCCACATGTCTCCTGTGTTTTGCCTGAGTGTGTTCTGTTTCAGTCGCGTTTTTGTCAATTTTAGTTGTATTTTTTTACTCTGTTAGTCCCATATTCGTCCCAATTTTGCCACTTTTTTGTAGCTTTTAATATTGCTTTTGTTGGTTTTAGTCACGATTTTATCGCTTTTAATCGTGTTTTTGTTGCTTTGCATCGTTTTTGTCACTTTTATCAGTCAAGTTTTTGTAGCTTGTAGCTGCGTTTTTGTCGCTTTAAGACATGTTTTTCTCGCTTTTAGTCACGTTTTTGATTCTTCTAGTCATGTTTTTGTTGCACTTTTGACACTTTTAGTCATGTTTTTGTTGCTTTCAGGCATGTTTTTGTCACTTTTAATTCATGTTTTTAACGCTTTTACTCACGCTTTTAGCGTCTAAACTACAGGGTTAATTTTTTTTTGCAGAATGAAACTCTTTGAGTCACGTTTATATTGAGTTTTTGTCACTTTCAGTCTCGCTTTTGGAAATTTCAGTCACATTTTGCAGCTTTTAGTCACGTTTTTGTTGCTTTTAGTCTCGTTTTTTTGCATCTAAACTCTTAGCTTTTTATGCTGAAGGAAAAAGGATACTTTGTTCATCGGAGAAAAATATTGCAGCCTTTGCGGTTGGCTAATTGCGATGTTGATTCGATTTGTGCAGCTCTAGTTTTCAGTTAAAACATTATTTTAAGTTCTAAAACATGAGACGCCAAAATAAACTTACAAAAACAAGTTAAAAGGACGAGAAGTAAACAAATAATTCATAATGTGTGTCCTTTTAAAATGTACCAACATAAATAAATAAATTCTTTTGCACACACATTGCTCATTCTCTCTGCGCTGCACACTTTATTTTCCACATGTTTTTGCACAAACGCTTGGCCTTTTGGACCCACATTTCTCCTGTGTTTTGCCCGAGTGTGTTCTGCTGTTCAGGGTCAGAGCCGGTTCACTCCACACTGTTGTTCTAATGCATTAGCTCCACAGTCTGCGCTCAGCTTTGTGTTTACGGCCTCCGCCATTTAACGCTATTCACGACCCACAAACTCTGCTGCTGCTGCTGCTGCTAATGCTGCTGCTGCCCACTCATGACCATTAGACCTGCAACCAACGGGTCCTTCACTGACCAATTCATATTTTTTCAATTCTAAGCCCTAATTAATCAGTCAGGTTTTGGATCGTTTAAGGCAGCTCCTTCAGCCACAAAGCACATTGGCTCAATGTACAACCGAGCAATCAAAATTATGGATAGAAAACCTATCCGCTTTCATCACTGCCACATTCTTAAGAATTATAATTTGTTAGGTTTTGAAAACTTTTCTAAAATTATGTTTCAAATGTATTCATAACTTGGCCCCTGAACCAGTCGGTGTGTTTATACAGAGACTAAACTACAGCAGAGTGACCAGAGGCACCGCAAACCAAAACTGTCAAACCCCTCAGTGCAGGACGTCATTTGGTCAATCAACCTTTTCCTACAAAAGCTGCAAACTGTGGAGCTCATGACCCTGAAATCAAGTTCTGATGTAAAAATGTTCACCTCTAGACTTAAAGAAAACCAACACTGTACCCAGCTGTAAATGGTATGAAAGTGTATGAGTGAGAGTGAAAGAACGAGTCTAAAATGTGCACTGATCTATTTATTTATTAGAAATGTGTTTTAATGTGTTTTGTTATTGATTGTAGAAAGTGTAAAAAAGTCCAACCAGGGACAGGAGTTGAACATTAGCACTTACTATAAACTCTGTCTGCATCGCATCAGCTACAAGCTTTGTTCTGTAGCTATGTGTGATTGCATTGTCCCTGACAAATAAATAAATAAGTTGAGATTTTTTGGAACTAAACTGGGCTCAGTTGAAGTTAAAGCGATACGTTGAGAGCGCTGCAAGAATTAATCTGAATAATTGTGACTAATCGACTATTTTAAAAACAATCTGTTCATCGTAATAACGTACAAGACTTTATGACAAAGACAGCAGCAAATCAAAATGTCAAAGAATAAACCGTTTTACTTCAATGCAATACACTTTATTCGCATTTATTTGTTTGATATTGAACTCAGTGAAGTCTGAATGT
Organism: Rhinogobius similis; assembly: GCA_019453435.1. NCBI lineage: Eukaryota > Metazoa > Chordata > Actinopteri > Gobiiformes > Gobiidae > Rhinogobius > Rhinogobius similis. Next base: position 3,327,080 of record CM033633.1, read on the forward strand.
ACAATGGAAATAAACGCTAGTCAGCAATTTATTAAAACGTGTTCGAATCATGAGCAATTCACAAAAGACGTTTAGTAATTCCAAGTTTGTGGCTGTGAGATGCGGCTAAAGCTAGAGCAAACAGGAAACTACTTCCTGTTTGTCCTCAGCTTTTCTGCATTTATTTCACTCTGCAAAAAGTCTGCGCCGCATTTTAACCTCACTTTATGTAATGTATTAGCTTTGAATAATGTTAGATGATTATGACCTGGAAATATATTTTGGGTCTTAATAAAGGTAGTGCGCGCATCGATAAACAGGAAACAGCTGTTGTTAACGCGCTAAAAGTCACAAAAACGGCACTAAAACCAACAAAAATGTAAAAAAAACAACAAAAACTAAAATTGATGAGAAAAAGCGACATGACTTAAAGCTACAAAAATGCAACTAGAAGCAACAAAAACGTAAAACAGCGACATAAAATTGACTAAAAATGACAAAAATGTGAGTAAAAGCAACAAAAAAAGTAAAAGAATTACAAAAAATTCACTAAAAATGTGACTAAAAGTGACAAAAGCGTGACTAAAACCTACAAAATTGTGACTATAATGTAATACATTGGCTTTGAATAATGTTAGATGCTTAATAACCTGGAAATATCATATTTTGAGTCTTGATAAAGTGAATGCTGTGCGTCAATAAACAGGAAACAGCTGCTAACAGATGCTAATGTGCTAAAAGTGACAGAAATGGGACTAAAAGAAACAAAAATCTAAAAGACCAACAAAAACTTGACCAAAAGTAATAAAAATGTGACAAGAATGTGACTAGAAGTGAGAGAAACATGATTGATAGCTACAAAACATGACTATAAGTGACAAAAACGCAACTAAAAGCAACAACAATGTAAAAGAATGATAAAAACTTGACTGAAAGTGACTAGAATGTGACTAAAATTGACGAGAATTTGACTAAAAGTGACAAACGTGATTGAAAGCAGCAGAAACATAACTAAAAGTGACAAAAATGCAACTAAAAGCAACAAAAACATAAAAGAGTGACACAAACTTGACTAAAAGTAACAAAATCGTGATGTTTGATGACGAAAATGTAATGCTTTGGATCATGTTAGATGCATTATGCTCTTGAAATATCATATTTTTGGTCTTGACAAAGCAAGTGCCATTGATAATGCTAATATGCTTTGAGACCTAGAGTATAAGTCTTCAGGGTCAAGTGACTTTAATTAGATTTGTTTTGCAGCGTTTAAACAAGTTTGTAAAAGATGTAAAAGACATAAAACATCCGACGCAGTAAAAATGTAAAGTTTTAGTGTCTCTGCTGCTGCTTTTCCGAGCCAGCTCCAAACCGGACTGTGTTCTGAGCCAAATCTCCTCCTGCTCCGCCGGCCAAACTACAAAAACGTGACTAAAATGTAATGCATCGGCTTTGAATAATGTTCGAGGCTTAATGACCTGGAAATATCATATTTGGGGTCTTGACAAAGCGAGTGCTGTGCGTCGATAAACAGGAAACAGTGTCAAAAAAGTGACAAAAGTGACAGAAACGGGACCAAAAGCAACAAAAATGTGACTAAAATTGATGAGAATTTGACTAAAAGTGACAGAATCTTAACTAAAAGCTACAAAAACATGACTTAAAGTGATAAAAACACCACTAAAAGCAACAAACACGTAAAAGAGTGATAAAAACTTGACTAAAAGTAACCAAAACATGGCTAAAAGTGACAAAAATGTGACTGAAAGTGACAAAACTGTGACTAAAAGTGACAAGAATGTGAATTAAAATGAGCAAAAATAGGACTAAAAGTGACAAAAATGTAAAAGAGTGACCAAAACTTGACTAAAACAAATAAAAATGTGACTAAAATTGATGAGAACGTGACTAAAAGTGATTGAAAGTGACAGAAACGTAACTAAAAACTACAAAAACAAGATTAAAAGAGATAAAAAAAGAGAAAAATGTGACTTAAAATGACAAAAACAGAACTTAAAGTTACAAAAACGTAAAAGAGTGACAAAAACTTGACTGAAAGTAATCAAAAACGTGACTAACAGAAACAAGACCTAGAGTATAATTCTTCAGGGTCAAGTGACTTTAATTAGATTTGTTTTACAGCGTTTAAACAAGTTTGTAAAAGATGTAAAAGACATAAAACATCCGACACAGCAAAAATGTAAAGCTTTAGTGTCTCTGCTGCTGCTTTTCCGAGCCAGCTCCAAACCGGACCGTATTCTGAGCCAAATCTCCTCCTGCTCCGCCGGCCAAGCTACAAAAATGTGACTAAAATGAGCAAAAATGGGACTAAAAGCAACAAAAATGTAAAAGAGTGACAAAAACTTGACTAAAAGTAATAAAATTGTGACTAAAATTACGAGAATTTAACTAAAAGTGACAGAAGTGTGATTGAAAGTGACAGCAACTTAAAAACTACAAAAACATGACTTAAAGCGACAAAACCATGACTATAAGAGATAAAAATGCAACTAAAAGCAACACAAACATAAAAGAGTGACAAAAACTTGACTAAAAGTGATTAAAACATGACTAAAAGTAACAGAAACGTAACTAAAAGCTACAAAAACATCACTTAATGTGACAAAAACTGAATGAATGGAATGAATGAATTTGAAACTTGACTTAAAGCTACAAAAATATGACTCTCAGCGACAAAAATGCAACTAAAAACAACAAAAATGTAAAAGAGTGACAAAAACTTGAATTAAAGGTAATAAAAATGTGACTAAAATTGATGAGAACGTGACTAAAAGTGATTGAAAGTGACTTAAAACAACAAAAACACAACTTAAAGCAACAAAACCACAACAAAAAGCAACAAAAACGGTAAAAGTAATAAAAACGTGGCTAAAAGTGACAAAATGTAACTGAAAGTGACAAAACTGTGACTAAAAGTGACAAAATGTGACTGAAAGTGACAAAAATGTAACTGGAAGTGACAAAAATGTAACTGAAAGTGACAAAACTGTGATTAAAAGTAATCAAAAACGTGACTAACAGCAACAAGACCTATAAGACTTCAGGGTCAAGTGGCTTTAATTAGATTTGTTTTGCAGCGTTTAAACAAGTTTGTAAAAGATGTAAAAGACATAAAACATCCGACGCAGTAAAAATGTAAAGCTTTAGTGTCTCTGCTGCTGCTTTTCCGAGCCAGCTCCAAACCGGACTGTGTTCTGAGCCAAGTCTAGTTTCCTCTGCTCCAGGCCTAAGCAGCTTACCCCAGTCCTCCTCCTCTTTATGAACTCATCCTCCCGGAGACTGAACGATGTAGGATTCTGTGCTTCGTGGCGAGGTTATCTCAGGCCCCGGATACTGGAGAATACTGTACTCTGAAAAGCAGGATTATAACGAGCTTATGGTTTTATGATCTGGTCCTTTGAGGAGGTTAGAACAATACGAGCGGCTGGGAAAACGCACTTTAACGCTGCCGTTATGAGGTTCTACTGCAGAGAAAGTACTGCACTCGGCAGCTTTTACTAACGGAGCCCGAAGATATCATATTATGGGTCTTGACAAAGTGAGGAAATGCTCACTTGTCTAAACATGTCTAAAAGCGACAAAAACGTGACTAAAAATAATAAAAATGTGACTAAAAGTGACAGAAACGTGAGTGAAAGTGACACAAATCTGACTTAAAGTGACAAAAATGTGACTTTAGGTGACAAAAATGTGATGAAAATGTGACTAAAAACAACAAATGTGACTAAGAGTGACAAAATGTGACTTTAAGCGACAAAAATGGAATTTAAAAACAGCAAAAATGTGACTAAAAGTGGCAAATATGTGACTAAAAGTGAGAAACGTGAGTGAAAGTGACAAAAATGTGACTTAAAACAACAAAACATGACTAAAAGGTACAAAAATGTGATTTAAAGTGGCAAAATGTGACTAAAAGAGACAAATATGTGACTAAAAGTGAGAAACGTGAGTGAAAGTGACAAAAATGTGACTAAACGTGACAGATTTGTGACTAAAAACAGCAAAACGTGACTAAACTATACAAAAATGTGATTTAAAGTGGCAAAAACATGACTAAAAGCGACAAAATCATGATTAAAAATGTAATGCTTTGGATCTTTCCACTTCATTGGCTTCTGTGCTGGTTTTAAAAAAGATGTATTTACTGTTAAAGGACAAATATCATGCATTATTTGTTCTGTTATTGGTCTTTAAACCTGCTCTGGAGCGTCTTTACTTTGACATCTCAAGTTTAAAAAACAAATAAAAAAGAAAAGCAGGATTATAACGAGTTTATGGTTTTATGATCTGGTCCTTTGAGGAGGTTAGAACAATAATACTTTCAGTCATGTTTTTGTCACTTTCAGTCATGTTTTTGTCACTTTCAGTCATGTTTTTGTCACTTTCAGTCATGTTTTTGTTGGTTTTAGTCCTGTGTTTTCACTTTTAGTCATGTTTTGGTCACTTTCAGTCGTGTTTTTGTCACTTTCAGTCGTGTTTTTGTCACATTCAGTCGTGTTTTTGTCGCTTTTAGTCATGTTTTTGTCATTTTCAGTCATGTTTTTGTTGGTTTTAGTCATGTTTGTGTCGCTCTTAGTCATGTTTTTGTTGGTTTTAGTCCTGTGTTTTCACTTTTAGTCATGTTTTTGTCACTTTCAGTCTTGTTTTTGTCGCTTTCAGTCTTGTTTTTGTCGCTTTTAGTCATGTTTTTGTCATTTTCAGTCATGTTTTTGTTGCTTTTAGTCATTTTTGTATTGCTCTTAGTCATGTTTTTGTTGGTTTTAGTCCTGTGTTTTCACTTTTAGTCATGTTTTTGTTGGTTTTAGTCCTGTGTTTTCACTTTTAGTCATGTTTTTTCACTTTTAAAGTTTTAAAAAGCTTTATAAATACAATGTGGTTTTGTATAACTTGATCCCCACCTTGATCAAATCTTCAATAATTACACAGCCCTAAAACTCATGCATTACGGCTGCTTTTACCGCTGTGTTACGGCTGAATTTTCTGCCTCATTGACCGCCTGGTTTTACTGCATGAACAGAAACATTATTCTCACAGTGAACCTACGAATCATAATAATGCATTCGATTTTGTCTCTGCTGACGATAAAATCACATTACAGTTTGGTGCAGTACATTTTTCACCCTTTTCTCTTCCATTTTTCATGTTTTCCTCCAGTACACAGACCATCCATTTTTCTTCTTTTGGAGGTCCATTATTCCGTTCTCTTATCCACGTGTTTTTGGCACTTTCAGTCACGTTTTTGTCGCTTTTAGTTGCATTTTCGTCACTGTTAGTCGTGATTATGTCACTTTTTGTCATGTTTTTGTCATTTTTTGTCATGGTTTTGTCATTTTTTGTCATGTTTTTGTCATTTTTTGTCATTTTTTGTCATGGTTTTGTCATTTTTGTCATGTTTTTGTAATTTTTTGTCATTTTTTGTCATGGTTTTGTCATGGTTTTGTCGCTTTCAGTAAAGTTTTTGTCACTTTTATTAGCATGTTTGTCATTTTTAGTCACGTTTTCGTCACTTTTTGTTGCATGTCTGTCACCTTTGGTTACGTTATTGCCACTTTTTGTCGAACGGTTGTCACTTTTAGTCATGTTTTTGGCACTTTTAGTTGCATTTTTGTCGCTGTTAGTCATGGTTATGTCATTTTCTGTCAAGTTTTTGTCACTTTTTGTCGCATGTTTGTCATTTTTAGTCACGTTTTCGCCACTTTTTCTCGCATGTCTGTAACCTTTGGTCACGTTTTTGTCTATTTTTGTCGAACAGTTGTCACTTTTAGTCATGTTTTTGGCACTTTTAGTCACGTTTTTGTCATTTTCAGTCACATTTTTGTCATTTTCTGTCACGTTTTTGTCACTTTCAGTCACGTTTTTCACTTTTAGTTGCTATTTTGTCACTTTCAGTAACGTTTTTGTCACTTTCAATCACGTTTTTGTTGCTTTTAGTCTCATTTTGTCACTTTTACTTTGGTTTTACGTCTTTCTCAGACGACTCGCACTCCCATTCTGCTGCTGCTCTCGTTAAAGCAGGACTCGGGATCCAGCTCTGTGTCCTCTGCTGTATCTCTGAATGTCGTTTCCTCCTCGGGCCAAACCTCGCCACAGAAACCGAGGGTTTAAGAGCCATTTATCAAGTGACAAGTGAAAAAGGACTTTCCCTTCACAATGTAACAACATACAGTTCACATTCAGATCAGATCAACAGTCGACCAAAGTCACATTCAACAAGATTCATGGCAGCGTCGCCCACAATATTCAGATTTTGCTTAAAATAATGGGTTTAATCAGGGCCGTCGGACTGAGGGGGTAAAGGGTACTGTTTCCCCGGGGCCCAGGGCAGGGAGGGGCCTCAAAGCACATGAGGTTTTTATTTATTTATTTTTTAATCAGTTGCATTTTTGTCACTCTTAGACGCAGTTATGTCAGTTTTGTGACTTTTTTTCACTTATAGTCGTGATTTTCGTCACTTATGGTCGTGTTTTTGTCACTTTTAGTTGTGTTTGTCACTTTCAATTATGTTTTTGTCACTCTAGTCACATATTTGTCACATTTAGTCGTGCTTTTGTCACTTTCAGTTGTGTTTTTGTCCATTTTAGTCACGTTTTGGCACTATTAGCTGCGATTTTGTCACATTTAGTCGTGCTTTTGTCACTTTCAGTTTTCTTTTTGTCACATTTAATTGCATATTTGTCACTTTTTGTTGTGTTTCTGACACCTTCAGTGATGTTTTTGTAACTTTTAGTCACCCTTTTGTTGCTTGTAGTAATATCTTTTTCACTTTTAGTCTAATTTTTGTCACTTTTAGTCTCATTTTTGTCACTTTCAGTAACGTTTTTGTCACTTTCAGTCATGTTTTTGTCACTTTCAATCACGTTTTTGTCACTTTCAGTCACATTTTTGTCACTTTCAGTCACGTTTTTGTCACTTTCAGTCACGTTTTTGTCACTTTCAGTCACGTTTTTGTCACTTTCAGTCACATTTTTGTCACTTTCAGTCACATTTTTGTCACTTTCAGTCACGTTTTTGTCACTTTCAGTCACGTTTTTGTCACTTTCAATCAGGTTTTTGTCACTTTTAGTCTAATTTTTGTCACTTTTAGTAACGTTTTATGTCATTTTCAATCACGTTTTTGTCGCTTTTAGTCTCCATTTGTCACTTTTACTTTGGTTTTACGTCTTTCTCTGCTGCTGCTCTCGTTAAAGCAGGACTCTGGATCCAGCTCTGTGTCCTCTGCTGTATCTCTGAATGTCGTTTCCTCCTCGGGCCAAACCTCGCCACAGAAACCGAGGGTTTAAGAGCCATTTATCAAGTGACAAGTGAAAAAGGACTTTCCCTTCACAATGTAACAACATACAGTTCACATTCAGATCAGATCAACAGTCGACCAAAGTCACATTCAGCAAGATTCATGGCAGCGTCGCCCACAATATTCAGATTTTGCTTAAAATAATGGGTTTAATCAGGGCTGTCGGACTGAGGGGGTAAAGGGTACTGTTTCCCCGGGGCCCAGGGCAGGGAGGGGCCTCAAAACCACGTGATTTTTCTTTTTCTCAGTTGCATTTTTCTATGTTTTAATCTGTTTTTGTTGTAATAAAATACAATGTGTTTGACTAAAGTCATTGAGAGACTAAATACAGTTATGTGTGACATCAGGGGCCCCTCAAACCTTTAAAAAAGAGGAAAATCACTGCTCACAAATGAACCAAGATGTTCACAAATAAAAATAGTGATTATAATTTGTTTGTGTATTTTCTTATAGAAATAATAGGTTTGGAGATCAGAGAACAGAACTGTGTCATAAAATGGGCCGTAGTTACACAAGATGTTTATAAATGAATGAGTTATTGTTAAGTGTTTTAGAAACCATAGGGTGTGTATTCTAGTAATAGGGAATAAAAAAAAATAATAACTGTATTTGCTGGGATAAATAAATCATACACAAAATTATGTATTGGGGGCCTACTGTGAAGGTTCTACCTGGGTCTCAGAATTTGGTGCTACGCCCCTGGCCAAAAGAAAACAAAAGTATTGAAAAAATATCATTACTTTATTTTTAATCTATATTTAAAGTGTGTATGTCAGGTTTTTCTGAATCTGGTCATAATTATTTTGATTAACAGCTGCAGCTCGTGTTCAGGTCTCAGTAAGAAATGTTTTTCAAGGTATTTTTGTGCAATAAAAACACCTCTAAAACAATAAATACAAGATACAGTGATGTCTGTAGAATATTGTAAAAAGTCGTCTCTGGTCCTGGGGTTCAGCTGTAACAGTAAACTGCTGACATGAGGTTTTTACCCAGGACAGGCCTGGGGCTGAAGCTCTGGCGACACTGGGGACAGCTGTAGAGCTGCTTCTCGTCCTCTTGGTCCCAGTGGTGTTGGACACAGTTCCTGCAGTAGCTGTGTCCACAGGGAATAGTCACCGGATCCTTCAGTAGATCCAAACACACGGGACACAAAAAGGCTTCTTGGTCCTGTGCTTTCTGTGCCATCTCTCCTGGATCAGAGCGACTGAGAGCTTGACTTTGACACAAATGAAACTTAAGAGTGAGAGCAGTGGGAGGAGCCAGGCCACACCCACAGCTCTGTGTAGATCTGAGGAGGAAGAAGCACCGAGCTGCAGCGCTTTAAAGGCACAGACACAGGTTTGATTAGACTTGTACCAAGTAAGCAGGACAGAGGCACTCGTGGGATTTTAGAAAATTAAAAAGCCTTTAATAAATCATGGCTGAAAAATATTTTAAAAAACGCCAACGCGTTTCGGCCTTAGTTGGGCCTTCTTCAGGGCTTGAATTTTAAAAGGAACAAAATGGCTGCCAGTGGTACTTTATACTGGGGGGTCACATGACCTACTCACATGACCTTAACAAAGAGTACAATGCAAAATAATTACAGACACAACCAATGAAACAGCAGAACATATGTGATTACAATAACCACGGGACAACAGAAGAAGACACAGAAAATTACATTGAAAATGTTTTACTTCATTACAAAAAAGGTAAAAAATCTAGATCATCATTTAGACCTGGATATTGTGTGGCCTTTAAAGGTCCCATATTCTGCTCTTTTCCCTTCACACAGTCTGTTCTAAGGGCTTTGTTGATATAATTTTGCGTTGTGTAATATCTATAACATAACAGTTTACAAAAAACACCCATTTCTTGGACTGGCCCCCCTCCTGCAAAAGCAAACGGCTCACTCTGAGATCTGACCCCCCCGAACAGAGAGCAGGCTGCCTCCCCCGCCCAACTCGCGCGCCTCCCCCGCCTAACTTGTGCCGAAGCCTAGAGTGGAGATAGTGCATGTGCCGTGTGCTCCGGTAAACAGCGATACACAAACACTGAATAAACATTTTATCCTCCTGACGGTGCGTCGTGCTGAGTCCTACGTCCTGGATCTGACCTGGAGTTTGACGTGCTCCAGGGCCTCGACGACGGACGTTGCCGTTTGGTAAATAACAAGCTAACTCTTCTATCTGTCGTATCCATCGTGTAATTACTGTGTAGCATTAGCATTAGCTGTGTTTATTCTGCGGCTGTGCGCTTCCTGGAGGCGTGGCTTAAACACCGCGTCATCCTGGTGAAGCCGCGTCATCCATGGGATGAGCCCCTGTCTGCTGCTCAGCCGAAGGGGACAAAAAAAGACAGTTCTCTAGCGAAAACATGAGGGAATCAATCAAAAAACCACTTTGGGCACAACATACGAGGCCCAAATAGCACTGTAGGAAGGTTAGAACCTCTGAAAAGTCGATTTTGCATGTTATGGGACCTTTAATGTAAAAATCCAAAAGGACTCCCTTTGAAGTAGTAACTTCAGCCTATCTCCGCCCTTTATGGGCATTTTAATATGTTCGATGCCCATTATTTTTAAGCTATTACAGCTTCCATGACCTGCTTCTATATAATGGGCTGCCATACTATATTGGAGATTACCAGTTTTGATAGCATGTTTATGCTCAGCAAGTCTGATTTTCAGTTTTCTCTTGGTTCTTCCAATGTAGAAGCATCCGCAAAGTACCACTGGCAGCCATTTTGTTCCTTTTAAAATTCAAGCCCTGAAGAAGGCCCAACTAAGGCCGAAACGCGTTGGCGTTTTTAAAAATATTTTTCAGCCATGATTTATTAAAGGCTTTTTAATTTTCTAAAATCCCACGAGTGCCTTTGTCCTGCTTACTTGGTACAAGACTGATCCTCAACCAGAAGAGCACCTGGGTAAAACATCTACATCTACTATTGAAAAGATACTCGTGCAGCATTCCAGCAACCAAGTTCTGAACAGGTTTGATCAGAGTTTAGACTCTGTCCACAGTTTAAAGTCAGAGACACGTGGTCATTGGGCACAAGTTAAACATTTAACAAATTAAAACGTTTTTTTTTTTTTTTTTGTTTTGTACTGGTTTTGTACCAGTAAACCTTTAACCCAGTCTTTATTTTTAAGTCTAATCACCATGACACGTCCACATATTTGAGCTTCAAGGAAACAAGGAGCAGGAAATAAAGGCTGGTGTGCTGTGTGTCAGGTGTAACAGTCAGGTGAGGACAGGGCCTTTGAATGAGAGCCTGACAGACCGGCAGGACCACAATCTGATCCAAACTCAGCAGGAGAAATGAGCTGCTGTTTGTCTGCACTTTTACTCATTTGGTTTCAGTAAAGACTTGGTCCAAACGTGGCACAGGTCACTGCTCTGGGAAATATTATGGATCGTTTGGAGGTTTTGCTGATTTTACACTAATATTGTAGAGCTTTACACAGTTTTTGTTTAATACGACAGTCAAAAGCAGGGCCGTCGCACTGGTGGGGCAAAGGGTGCTGGTTTCCCCGGGGCCCAGGGCAGGGAGGGGCCTCAAAAGCACCTGATTTTTTTTTTCTCAGTTGCATTTTTCTACGTTTTAATCTGTTTTTGTTGTAATAAAATACAATGTGTTTGATTAAAGTTATGTGTGACATCAGGGGCCCCTCAAACCTTTAAAAAGAAGGAAAATCACTGCTCACAAATGAACCAAGATGTTCACAAAGAAAAATAGTGATTATAATTTGCAGTTTGTGTATTTTCTTATAGAAATAATAGGTTTGGAGATCAGAGAACAGAACTGTGTCATAAAATGGGCCGTAGTTACACAAGATGTTTATAAATGAGTGAGTTATTGTTAAGTGTTTTAGAAATCATAGGGTGTATATTCTAGTAATAGGGAATAAAAATAAAAATAATAACTGTATTTGCTGGGATAAATAAATTATACACAAAATGATGTATTGGGGGCCCACTGTGAAGGTTTCTACCTGGGGCTCAGAATTTGGTGCTACGCCCCTGGCCAAAAGAAAACAAAAGTATTGAAAAAATATCAGTACTTTATTCTGTGTATGTCAGGTTTTTATGATTCTGGTCATAATTATTTTGATTAACAGCTGCAGCTCGTGTTCAGGTCACAATAAGAAATGTTTTTCAAGGTATTTTTGTGCAATAAAAACACCTCTTAAACAATAAATACAAGATACAGAAGACTGATGCAATATTCTAAGACAAGCATTAACATCTCTATGGAGACGAGGAAGAAAATTTACACAGTGCAGCTTTAAACACAGCCTGTTTGAATCATTCTTTATCTTGAATAGTCTTTATTTGACTTTCTGACATTTTTATTCCACTGTTGCTGTTTCAAATCTGCAATTTCCCCAATGAAAATCTTACCGTTTTTGTGATGTATTTCTAGATTTTGGGACAGAAAAAGTCACATAAAACAGATGGATTCATGCATTTATTGCTGATTTCAAAGTTGTACAATTATGATTCAAAGTCAACACAAAACACATGTAAAATCTACAGAGAAACAACACAGAACAAAAATAGTAGAATTGGTGCAGTTTTAGACGAAATCAGAAAATCCCTTTTTACTTTGTGACAGAGCAAAGAGTTAAATACAGTTACATCACACGAGGAACAACATTTGAATTGAAAGAAAGTTCAAATGAAGTGAGTTGAAAACAGTGTCTGATGTAAAATATGTAGAGAATATATGAGTTTAGTTTTGCAGTAATAGTTTGAACAGTAATAGTTTGTGTTGTTGCAGGTGAGTTCAACAAAAGGTCGTCTGTACCACATTCTAACTCAATATTGGGTCAAATGTTTTAATAAGTCAGGTTTTTGTCACCATTTTAATTTTACACACGTCATTTTTATCAAGTTTATAAATGTTTGACAAAATAAGTGCCATATTGTAGCTGAAACTGCATTTTCTACTTTTAAATCCTTTTATTTTTGGACAATCCTCATAAAGAGTCTTTAAACCTTTAACCAATGAGTTAAAAATAAAAGGCACAACTTTGACCCAAAACTGTGGAAAACAAAGCTGTTATTTGAGTTTAGGGAAATGTGCCGAGTGTCCACCAAAATAAATCCCGACTCCAGCGTAGAGCGAGTGAGTGAAAGTGGTCTGGACTCTGTGCAGGAGGATCATGGTACTTTCAGAGACGCTGTAAAACGCCAAAACCCCTGCACTGTGGTCCAGGTAAACCCCGATTCTGGACGAGACCGGACCTGAGACCTGGGACTGGACTGAGTTAAACCAAAATGAAGGACTGGTTTTGTGACAATATAAGACCCAGGATTTATCATTGAATCCAAACACACATTCATCAGAGTCTCCTTTTCTCTGAATATCTCTGTATGAAACTGCTATATCAACCCACTCCCCGCTCCACTCCACCTCCCAGTAACAGCGGCCCGTCAGACTCTCTCTGCTCAGGACCTGACAATAATCACTGAATCTGTCTGGATGATCAGGATAACTCTGGACTTCACTCACACGTGTCGCTCTTCTGTTTCCATCAGACAGAGACAGTCTGGTGTTTGCTGTGTTTGGGTCCAGAGTGATGTCTGTAGGATATTGTAAGAAGTCGTCTCTGGTCCTGGGTTCAGCTGGTGACAGTAAAACATCGACTGGACTCAGAGCCAGTGAGACGTTGGTCAGACCCTCCTCCAGAGTGAGCTGGAGTTTGTCCCTGAGCGCTGACACAGCTCTGGTCACTTCCTCAAAGTAGCTCCGGGGCCCTGTCTGAATCCTGGCTGGCTCTGTGCTCTGTGTGTCTGTGGACAGTGAAGCGTAGAGCTGTAGAAACTGGTTATGATCCGGAGTGAGGGACAGTGTGTCCAGCTCAGAGATGCTCCTCTTCAGCTCAGTCACGTCCCGCTGCAGTTGGTCCTGGAGCTCTTGGACTCGGCTCAGTTGGGTCTGCTCCTGGGAGCGGATCTGCTGCTCCACTTCAGAGCGTCTTTTCTCCAGGAGAAGGGCCATCTCTCTGAAGCTGTCCCCGCTGTGCTGCACTGCTGTCTGGGCAGAGCGGCTGATGTCCTGGGCCTCCTGTTTGAGCCTCTTCAGGTCTGTCTCTTTGTCCTGGAGGCTCTGGAGCAGCAGGACCCTCCTGTCCGGCAGCTCTGCCTGCCTCTGGGCCCTCTCTGCTGCAGCCGACACTATGTCGTGGCCCTTGTGCTGGTCCACACAGAGAGAGCAGACGCTCTGCTGGTCGCTGCGGCAGAATATCTCCTTCACTTTGTGGTGTTGAGAGCAGATGTTTTCCTGGAGCTTGTGGGACGGCGCCACCAGCTGGTGTTTCTGAAACGCTGCAGCATCATAATGAGGCTGGAGGTGGCTCTCACAGTACGAAGCCACACACTGCAGACAGGACTGGACAGCTTTCAGCTTCCTCCCAGTGCACACATCACAGGACACATCCTGAGGTCCGGCATAGCAGCGGTCAGCAGGGGGCGCTGTGAGCCCAGTCTTCTTCAGCTGTTCTACTAAACCTGCTAACACGATGCTTTTGACCAGGACAGGCCTGGGGCTGAAGCTCTCTCTACATTGAGGACAGCTGTACCTGACGTTCTGTTGGTCCCAGTGAAGTTTAATACAGTTCATGCAGAAGCTGTGTCCACAGGGAGTCGTCACTGGATCCTTCAGTAAATCCAAACAGATGGGACAGGACACAGAGTCCTGCTGAACTCCTCTCTGAGCCATGTCTCTGTGAGTGTGACTTCCTCCAGAGCAGAATGACAGGAACTTGACAGTGTCCGGGTTTAAAGCAGACTGTGCCTCCGGCTCCTCCTTTGTGGGTGAAACTGGGTGGAGATTCATTCCTGTCATTTTAATGAGAGCCTGAAAAACCAGCTGAGCCAGAGTCTGACACAAACTCACCTGATGAAAGCACAGGGTCAAGTTCATACTTTGAGACACGGATCATTTCACTGAGAATTGTGCAGGTTATTTCTGTGGAGGATATTTGCAGCTCTCAGACTTTTGTACATTCACCTGTGGGTGATTCTGGGTCCATCACCTGCTCAGTGTCTTCTGTGTCGAGTGCAGACCCAGCAGTGCCTCTAGCTCAGCTCTGGTTTTGGTCTTTCCCCAGAGACCAGGCCAGGGTCCAGGAGGACGAACCTGGATTAGACCTGGTTTCTGGTCTTTATTTGACCTGAACAGTTGAATGGTTCTGTTCCAGATGAAGACGAGGAAGAAAAGTTACACAGAGCAGCTTTAAACACAGACTGTTTAAATCTTCAATAGTTTTTTTATTTGAGTATCATTTTCTTTTATAATTTTACCGTTTTTGTAAATTATTTTACATTTTGTGACAGAAAAAGCCATATAAAAACAGATGGATTTATGAATTTATTGCTGATTTCAAAGTTGTACAATTATGATTCAAAGTCAACACAAAACACATGTAAAATCTACAGAGAAACAACACAGAACAAAAATAGTAGAATTGGTGCAGTTTTAGACAAAATCAGAAAATCCCTTTTTACTTTGTGACAGAGCAAAGAGTTAAATACAGTTACATCACACGAGGAACAACATTTGAATTGAAAGAAAGTTCAAATGAAGTGAGTTGAAAACAGTGTCTGATGTAAAATATGTAGAGAATATATGAGTTTAGTTTTGCAGTAATAGTTTGAACAGTAATAGTTTGTGTTGTTGCAGGTGAGTTCAACAAAAGGTCGTCTGTACCACATTCTAACTCAATATTGGGTCAAATGTTTTAATAAGTCAGGTTTTTGTCACCATTTTAATTTTACACACGTCATTTTTATCATCATCATCAAGTGTATTACAGAAATATATACAGTAAAATCCTTACACACAAACATTTTTAATAAAACATTTTTGTAAATGGGACACGCCTGAAGCCATCTTTAGCTCATAAGTGGAGCCCGTGATAATTTGAATAAATAAAATAACATTAACATTTATTGCTGCCAAGTGTCTGCTGCGATTAGAACTTCATAAGTGAAAATATGTCTTTCACATTAAAATACTTTGGGCCATCTTGATAATCAATCACTGAATATAATGAAGGGCTGTGAGGGCTCTAGGTGTCTCTATATTTCCTTAGTTCCACTTTCAATTTACTTTTAAATATGATCAGAGATGAAGAGTCTTGTATATTTTTGTGCAGCTCATTCCACACTTTTGGGCCTTTGCATGCTGTGCTAAAATGGTGGACTTTAATTTCCTTTTTCCCTTCAGTAGAGACTTCCCCTTGTGTTGTGTCATGAGGAGGTGAAGATATGAGGCTGAGCCGACAAAGTCTGTCATTTAATCTAAAAACGACTTTGTACATCATACCTGCATTATGTAGGACATCACTGTCAGTAAGATTCAGAAGCTTAATATTTTAGAAGAGGGGATCAGAGGGACTGTTGCCCAAGTTATCACTCAAATAGCTTTCTTTTGTAAACCTTGTTGCTTTCCAAGATCGCTTGGATCGGTGTTACACCAGATGGCATTACAATAGTTTAGATGGAGTTCAAACAGAGTTCTACAGGGTTAAAAGTGCTTCTAATGGAAGGAAATGTCTCAGTTTGAAAAATAAGCCAATGTACTTTGATCATTTATTGGTGAGATATTCAATGTGTTTGTTGTCAAGGTTTTTACGATTTCTATTTGAGCGGAATACAATTAATTTAATTTTGTTGGTATTTATTCATTCATTCATTCATTTTCTCCCGCTTATTCCCGTTAGAGGTCGCGGGTGACTGGAGCCTATCCCAGTGACTTTGGGCCTTAGGCAGGGTAATTTTGTTGGTATTTAATCATAATTTATTGCATTTAAACCAAGAATCTACTTTTCCAGTTCACTGTTCACTAGGTCTTGAAGATACGGTGGATTTTTATGAGAAATAAATAGGTTTGTATCATCAGCAAAGATGACTTTATGAAGAATAATTGAGGAATTAGTGAAATCATTTACATATAATATAAAAAGAAGCGGACCCAAGACTGAACCCAGTGGGACACCCATTTGGTCACTTTAAGTGTAGACAGACTATCATTAATGCATACGTATTGTTCCCTTTCATTCAAAAAGCTTCTAAACCAATTAACGCCGAGCCTCTGACACCATAATGCTGCAATTTTCCTAAGAATATTAAAATCAATGGTATGAAACGCTTTTGATAAGTCGAGGAAGACACCAATTGCACACTTTATCAATAGCATCGTTTATTTTTTCCACGAGATCCAGGATTGCTGTACAAGTGGTGCTCTTCTCCCTGAAGCCATTCCGTGATGAGCTGAGTATAATGTGCTTTTGTAGCTAATTTATGAGTCTTTTATGGACTACTTTTTCCAGTACTTTGGAGAGTGTGGGTAATATTGAAATGGGTTGATTGTTATGCATATCATTTTTATTACCGGACCTAAATATTGGGATTATTTTAGCTGTTTTTGTCATTTTTGGTAAAACTCCATGCACTAATGAGAGGTGACCAGGGCATCTACCATGTCATTTATTATTCACCTTATTCTGCCCCGCCCACTTGTGTCTCTTTTTTCCACAGATCACACTTTTGTTGTAAACGCACTTCCGTTTGACCAGAACTCCGTTAAAGCTAATGATGAACGAGGGAAAAGTCTGACACTAAAATGTTACATAAAGTAGATTGATTTGTGTAAAATGTTTAATGAACACGAGCAACAACAAGTCACAACGCAACGATTTCCTGAAAACGTCTTTTTAGTCGAGTAGAACTTATTTTCTGTTGAGCTCGTCTGCTCCGTGTGAACTACAACGGAAACAAGACGGCGGAGCGTACGGGAACTTCAGGAATAAGGTGAATAGCATTTTTGTTGCTCATAGTCACGTTCTTTTTTCACTTTGTCATTTTTTGTCACAATTTTGTCGCTTTTAGTCACATTTTTTTCGCTTTTAGTCCCGTTTTTCTCGCTATATAGAATTTTTCCGCTTATGGTCATGTTTTTGTCGCTTCTCGTAGGGTTTTTGTCACTTTTAGCCAAATTTTTGTCACTTCTAGTCGTGTTTTTGTGCCACTTTATTCACCTTATTCTGCCCCGCCCACTTTTGCCGTTTTTTGCACTTTTGTTGTAAACGCACTTCCGTTTGACGAGAACTCTGTTAAAGCTAATGACGAACGAGGGAAAAGTCTGACGCTAAAATGTTACATAAAGTAGATTGATTTGTGTAAAATGTTTAATGAACACGAGCAACAACAAGTCACAACGCAACGATTTCCTGAAAACGTCTTTTTAGTCGAGTAGAACTTATTTTCTGTTGAGCTCGTCTGCTCCGTGTGAACTACAACGGAAACAAGACGGCGGCGCAGACGACAACTTCAGGAATAATGTGAATACATTTTAGGACTTTACTGCTTATTCCGTCAGCACCTGCTGCATGAGGACTTTTCATGTCTATAGTGACTTTAATCACTTCAGATTTATCCGTTGGTGTAAGAATTTAAATAATTACCTTTTAGATACTGTTGGTAAGTGGTTCCCCCAGTGGACATTTGGACTCGGATAGAATTTGAGATGAAATAGTCATTAAAACAGTTCGCAAGATCAACATGGCTGGAGACATTGCTCAAAGTTGGATTGACTGTTATCGGTGGAGTGTTTATTTTTCTGCTGATGACTTCATTTAGCACTTTCCAGCATGGCTTTGGATTTCCCGAGAAGCCTTTAGCTCAGTGTCGTCCATACGGATCACTTTTGTCAATGTATTTCTATATTTAGTGCACTTCACTTTGTTTTCTTCATTTGGTGTTTTATATACAGTTTATAAAGGGTATTTTTCTTTTTGATTGATGTCAGGATTCCTCTTGTAAGCCAAGGTTTTTTTACCTCAACATTGTTTTTTATGAACTTTTCGGGTATGGAGGAATTCAGAGTGAGAGCAGTGGGAGGAGCCAGGCCGCACCCACAGCTCTGTGTAGATCTGAGGAGGAAGAAGCACCGAGCTGCAGCGCTTTAAAGGCACAGACACAGGTTTGATTAGAGTTTAGACTCTGTCCACAGTTTAAAGTCAGAGACACGTGGTCATTGGGCACAAGTTAAACATGACAAAGAGAATAAAAGAGGCTCAAAGGATTTTTTTTTTCCTGCTGGTTTATTCTGAGTCCAAACCAGTGAACACTTAACCCAGTCTTTATATTTAAGTCTATTTACTGTGACACTTTTAGTCTGAAAACTCACAGTGACACGCCCACATATTTGAGCTTCAAGGAAACAAGGAGCAGGAAATAAAGGCTGGTGTGCTGTGTGTCAGGTGTAACAGTCAGGTGAGGACAGGGCCTTTGAATAAGAGCCTGACAGACCGGCAGGACCACAATCTGATCCAAACTCAGCAGGAGAAATGAGCTGCGGTTTGTCTGCACTTTTACTCATTTGGTTTCAGTAAAGACTTGGTCCAAACGTGGTACAGGTCACTGCTCTGGGAAATATTATGGATCGTTTGGAGGTTTTGCTGATTTTACACTAATATTGTAGAGCTTTACACAGTTTTTGTTTAATACGACAGTCAAACCCAGGGCCGTCGCACTGGGGGGGCAAAGGGTGCTGGTTTCCCCGGGGCCCAGGGCTGGGAGGGGCCTCAAAAGAATGTGATTTGTGTTTTTCTCAGTTGCATTTTCTACATTTTAATCTATTTTTGTTGTGATAAAATACAATGTGTTTGACCAGTCGTTGAGAGACTAAATACAGTTATGTGTGACATCAGGGGCCCCTCAAACCTTTAAAAAAGAGGAAAATCACAGCTCACAAATGAACCAAGTTGTTCTCAAATAAAAATAGTGATTATAATTTGCAGTTTGTGTATTTTCTTATAGAAATAATAGGTTTGGAGATCAGAGAACAGAACTGTGTCATAAAATGGGCCGAAGTTACACAAGATGTTTATAAATGAGTGAGTTATTGTTAATTGTTTGTAGGAACCATAGGGTGAAGCGGCTGTGGAGTGTGAACGTTCCACGCACTTTGGCAGTAAAATGGCTTCAACTTCACTATAAGCAGCAGAGTTTTATCATTGAAAGTATTCTTAGTATTCAGAATGCAGTACCTAAACGTGGCAATGTAATAAAATACTTTTTAAACCATGTGTTCAGTATTCTGTACCGGAATACATTTTACAGAATACAACACGTGTTCTTCCCATCATTGGATATTAATATATTCATAAATACATTTACAGTTTGCATTTTTATAGTAGGTGGTAGATCATTTTGACTTTTCATAAGTAGCTCTCATGCTGAAAAAGTGTGGGCGCCCCTGGTGTCCTGTGTGTGGATGTTGGCCCTTGTTTACAGTCTGGTTGCTATGGTAACAGTTGGTCTTGTTCACAGTCTTGGTTGCTACGGTAACAGTTGTAGAATTACCTCTAACTGTGTCATGTTTGCGTCGTGTTCAACCAGGAAGTGACATCATAAACTTTACACAAATTGTCAAACTGGAACAAATTGGCTGTTGTTTTGTAAAATGTTAAATATGATCATGTTCAGTACGATTCAGTGAAATGTGACGTCTAAACTGTCATATACTGTCACTTTTATTCTCTGGCTTTTAACACCGTGTGAGTGTGTGTGTACTCTGTGTTTTATCATTTTTAAATGTATTTATTCTATTAATTTATTTCTATTTTATGGTTTTATCATTTTGCTTGGATTTGACTTTACTGGTTTTACAAGCCGTGAGATCAAATTGAGTTGTTATTTCATACAGTGTTTCGCCGTTTTATGTTTGTGTCTGTGCAGCACTTTGGAAACACTTCTGTTTATGAAATGTGCTACAAATAAAGTGGATTTGGATTTGGATATAGACTTTAAGGCAAGACTCTACAGGCAAGAGTTTTTAAAATTTTGTGTTTATTGGTCAGCTTGCTCTCTGACATATCAGCTTTCATGTGGAAACGACAAACGTGTCCGATCTGCTCCTAAAAACATTTTATTCGTCCATTGAATCCACTTCATCCATAGATTTCTCTGGGACATTGTAACTTCAAAGGACGTTTTCTTCAAATGTATTTTTGTCCCTCGAGACATAAAGATCAGCCTTAAAGTAGATCCACACAAACTGTACAATCTGGACTCCACAGGATTCTGATGAAACGTACAGAAGGATTTTTTGATATCTAATACTAAAATGGATTTAGTGAAGTTCTACCTCAAAAAAATGAGGCGAAATGTGAATTTTTAAACCAATTTTCAGTCCAATCTAGTTTACTTAAAAACTAAATAAGAAATCCAAAATCCCCTCTGTACATTTTTTTAAAATAACTAACATGTTACAAAATGAACCAAGAAATTTAAACCTGGTTCTGTCTGTTTTTCACATTTAAATGTCTTAAATATGTGGATTTTTGGCCATTTTTCAACATAAAATGCCTTCTTTCTACATGAAAACATGACATGATGAAAAACCTGTAATATATTTGTTTCTTACATTTATGTGACTAAACTACAGCAGAAGTTTGACATTGATATCTTTAAATTTAAGATTTTTTCCTGTTCACCTGCAGCGTCTCACCTTCAGTGCTACTTCTACAAACTCCGGCCTTCACCACGACTCGATTGTTTTGGTGATTTTAATAAAGTCGTGTTAAAGTTAGAGAGTGCAGCGGTCGGCGGCGGTGTCGGTGGCAGAGTCGTCGGCCCGGCTGATGTAAAACCCTCCCCGTATACTTTATAGCCCTGGGGTGGAGCGGCTTTATTATGGATCGGCGCCGTTCCTCATCCGAGCCTCTGCACTCAGCACTTCGCTAACGACAGGCCCGGCGCGCTTCAGGACCGGATCAGCACCAGATCAGTCCTGGGCAGGAACCGCGGTCTGGAACGTTAAATGTCGTTGTGTTTGTCAGGAACTCGGCTTTAATGTGCGCGAGATGCATTTTTGTCACTTTGAGTCGTGTTTGTCACTTTTAGTTACACTTTTGTTTTGTTTCATCACTTTTTCTTGAGTTTTTGCTGCTTTAAGTTGCTTTTTAGAAAATGCCTTTAGGGGTTAGTGGCTTTTAGTTGCGCATTTGTTGCTTTTAGTCACTTTTTAAAGCCTTTATGTTGTGTTTTTGTTTTGTTATTTTCGTTTTAAGTCGTGTTTGTCACTTTTAGCCTCTTTTTTTTTGCTTTTAGACTCGTTTTTGTCACTGCAAGTCGCTTTGTTGCTTTTAGTTGCATTTTAGTCGCACTTTGGTTGTTTTTCTTTTTTTGTGATGTTGTGAGAGAAAACTGACCAAAAAACAATAAAAAGGGTTTTACCTGCAGTGAATTAAGTCTTTGTTCATGCTTTATTAAAGGTGTAGTTGTTTTAAAGTGTCATTTTACATTTACACGAACAGAAAAACAAATAAAAACCACACTGTGACCTCCAGATCCTTCTCTTTTTGACGTTTGGCTCTTGTGTGTTTTGCAGATGTGCAGTTTCCGTCTGTAGATGATCCAGGACTCTCTTTGTCTCCACGACGACAGTAAGTCCGATCTTTTACGTTCGCGCTGGTTTTTCTGTGTCTGCGATGAAGCTGCTCTGGAAAAGAACCACACGCCGCTCGGACCGGTTTGTCCTCTGACCACTACTGTGTGTTTTTTAATATCACTGGTTTTATTCACCGAGAGACCTCTGTGAGAACTGTGAGGAAGCGCCATCTGACCCCTGAAGTGGCTGCAAACTTTATTGAGGTTTTAGAAAAAAGTCCAATTGTTTTACCTGCACCCTGCGATTTTATTACGGACAATTTTAACAGTCGACTTCGATCAGCTCTTGATCTCATTGCCCCCCTTAAAATAAAAAAGACTGTGACTAAACCGACACCTCCATGGATAAATGAGAAACTCAAAAAATTAAAGCGAGAGTGCAGGGTCGCAGAGAGAAGATGGAGAAAAAATAAAACAACAATAAATCACCAACTCTTCAATAATCAACAAAGAATATATAACAATGCAATTAGAAACTCAAGAAACAACTACTTTGCCAAAATAATCATCAACAATAAAAATAATTCCAAAGTCCTTTTTTCAACCATTGACAATATTTTAAACCCTGATTTTAGCACATCTCATTTTACTCCCACAGACTCTCTCTGCGAAGCGTTTGCAGACCACTTCATGGGGAAGATAGACACCATCAGATGTAACATTTTATCCAGTCAATCAACTGCTTTTAACACATCTGATTGTCTGTCTTTACCGGAGGAAACACTGGACAGTTTTGTCCTGGTTAATGCTGAGAGTCTTGATAAAGTTTTCTCCTCAGTGAGACCCACCACATGTGTTTTAGATCCAGTTCCTACAAGGTTTTTTAAGTCATTTTATGGATCTTTTAGGGAGGAGCTTTTAAACATGATGAATTGCTCTCTTCAGACAGGGGTCTTTCCCACTGCCTTTAAAGCGGCGGTGGTGAGGCCCCTGCTGAAGAAGAGCAATTTAGATTTTAATGATTTTAACAACTATAGGCCGGTATCTAACTTACCATTTTTAAGCAAAATTTTAGAAAAACTTGTTTTTACTCAGCTAAATTATTTCTTAAACACACACAACATTTTGAGGAATATCAGTCTGGTTTAGGTAAACCACAGTACCGAGACAGCCTTGACAAAGATTTTAAATGATTTTAGGTTAAATTATGATTTTAAACAGGTGACAGTGTTGGTTCTACTGGATCTGAGCGCTGCCTTCGATACAGTAGACCACACTGTTCTTTTAAACAGACTCAAGCACCTGGTGGGCCTCTCTGGTACTGCACACAAATGGTTCTCTTCCTGGTAAGTTTAGATACCTGCTCCTCCAAGGTCCATAAAATCCCATGTGGTGTGCCCCAGGGTTCCGTTTTAGGTCCTGTACTTTTTAACCTATACATGCTCCCTCTTGGTGGTGTCATCAGGAGACATGGAGTCCACTTCCACAGTTCTGCTGATGATACACAGCTGTACATCTCCATGTCTCCTGATGACACCAGGCCAATGGATGCTCTTTTTAACTGCATTTTAGAATCAAATCCTGGATGGAAGAAAACGTTCTCCAGCTTAACCAGGACAAAACTGAGGTTTTACTCATCGGTCCTGAGGCCCAGAGAGAGAAACTTTTATCCAAACTACGAGCACAGTCTTTTAATCCATCAGCACAAGTAAAAAACCTGGGCGTCATCTTTGACTCTGAGCTCACTTTTATCCCGCACATCAAGAACATCACAAAAATAGGTTTTTATCACTTAAAGAACAGCCAGAGTCCGCCCCATTCTCTCTCGGGCCAACACGGAGACGCTGATGCATGCTTTTATCTCCAGTCGTATAGACTACTGTAATGCCCTGCTCTCTGGTCTTCCCAAAAAGAGTATTTCAGGTTTGCAATTATTACAAAACTCAGCAGCACGTGTCCTGACTAAGACCAGGGGGCGGGACCACATCACACCGGTTTTAAAATCACTGCATTGGCTCCCCGTGTCTTTCAGGATCGATTTTAAGGTTCTTTTACTGGTTTATAAATGTCTTAATGGTCTTGGGCCTTCTTATCTATCAGAATTGCTTTTACCATATGAACCCTCGCGGCCCCTGCGCTCCTCCGGCAGCCGGCTCCTAGTCATTCCCAAAGTCAGGACACACACTCACGGCGAGGCGTCCTTCCAGCACTACGGCCCTCGTCTGTGGAACGGCCTGCCGGAGAACCTCAGGGCCGCAGAGAACGTTCAGGTTTTTAAGAGCAGGCTCAAGACCCACTTTTTTAGTTTAGCTTTTGACTAATATTTAATTTGTGTATTTGTTACATTTATTTATTGTGTTTACTTATTTTATATGTATTTATTTAAGTTTTACTCTAGTTCTATTTATTTATTAATTACCCATATTTATTTATTTATTTATTTATTCTTTTATTTATTTTAGACTCCAGTGTTTCCTCTGAGGGGCCCTCTGTACTGGGAGCGGCGGTCGTCTGTGGTTGCTGGGCCCTGGCTCATGGGCCCCTGGTGGAGGTTTGGTGCTTGCCCCATCTCTCCTCGGGGCCCTGAGTCTGTGTCCTGTGGCTACGGACTCTCTGCTCCTGGTGCAGACGGCTCCTCTGATGGTGCTTCCTCAACTGGTGTATCCGCACTCAGCCTATTGTATCTTAGGGTATGTGTGTGTAAATACGTGTGTATGCACATAGATGGGTGTGTGTGTGTATCTGTATGTGTGAGTGTGTGTGTGTGTGTTGTGTGTGTGTGTGTGTGTTCAGGTGTGTTTGTGACTGTGGGTGGGTTGCTTGGCTCGTGGGAGGCGGTGGGGTGGGAAATGGTCATGTGTGGGAATGTTTTTAATATACACTGTAAAGCACTTTGTGCTACATGCTATGTATGAAAAGTGCTTTATAAATAAAGTTTGATTTGATTTGATTTGATTTAGAATGTGTGACTAAAACGAGCCTCAAACTGAAGCTGTTTCTGATCCTTTGGAGCTTAATCTTGTATCTGACTCTTTGTGAAGCTCAGACTCTGGAGTTTTGTGTCTGATTTACTCTTGAAACAAACTCTGCTCAGAGGAATATCAGACTTTAAAGTCCAACTACATTTTCTTTGTTAAATCTATGAAGAAGTGAAGCTGTGTTTGTAGATTTTGTCTGATTGACACATGTTTTGGCTTTTGTTGGTTTTGACATTTCCTCTTTCAAAGCTGAAGCTAATTTTACAAAAAATTAGTTTCAGGGACTCGTAATAAAGTAAAAAAGTCCAGGCAGAATCCATATAAAAGTCCAATTACATTGTTTTGAATTGAAGTGTAATTTTTAAATGTTTTTGGAGTAAAACGGACTCTAATTCATCCCAGAATGTTTGAGTTGATGTAAATAAGTGGGTTACAGCTTTCTTTTCATATTGAACACGTCCAGCAGCTGATCCTTATATCAGACGTGGATAAAAAGGAATAAATAAATAAATAATCTAGCGTCCCGCCGGTGGGACGCCAGAACAGCAACTGGTTAAGCTTCATCACACGCAGGCTTTTGTCCGTCGTTTGGTTTCCTCGTGGATTCTCGTGGTCAACGTTTGGCCGTTTGAGGTGAAATGTTTGGTCATGTTTGGATCAAAGTGACGCGCAGTAACTAAACATCAGGAGCTGAAGGCGTCTGACGAGGTTTTGGTGCAGCTCGTGCTCCGTTCTCCTCAAGTCTTTTGCTTGTTTCGAACGCTCAGACCTTTGCTTTTCTTCCTCCATGGATCCACGGAGCTCAGGATTGTGTCGTTTTAACTTAAATGTTGCAGATTTGTTCTTTCTTATTTCTCTCTAAATGATTCTGACTAATTGACAAGATCTTATCGATGTTACTGGTGTTGATGATTCCTCTGGTTAGGGCTGCACAATATATCGAACAAATATCGTTATCGCAATTCTTGTGACACTAGTTTCTCTTTCAAAGCTGTCGTTTTAACTTTAATGTTGCAGATTTGAAGATGCTGAATCCTAAACTAAGTGTTCTTTCAAAATGATTCAGACTAAAGATGGTAATTGACAAGATCTTATCGATGTTACTGCTGCACAATATATCGAAAAAATATCGTCATCGCAATTGTTGTTGTGGCACTAGTTCATCTTTCAAAGCTGAAGCTAATTTCACTAAAAATTAGTTTTAGGGACTTGTAAAAAAGTAAAAAAAAGTGTCATAATCCATGTAAAAGTCCTATTAAATCTTTAAAAATGTTTGTGCACTTTTTATATTTGTGTGTTTGGAGAACAAACTGACCCTGATTCATCCCAGAATGTTTGATTTGATGGAAATAAGTGGGTTACAGCTTTCATTTTATGTCTGACATTCGCAGCAGCCGACATCAGATGTGGAGGAAATGAAATAAAGGAAGAAAAAGTCCAATGTCTTCAGCTTCACGATGTAAAATGAATTTGAAGTTGCGCGCCGGTCAGACCCCACTTTGTGTCCGAATGCAGATTATTGCCTCAGGTCAGAGTTGATAGATGTTTCTTTCGCTCAAAAACATTTGTGGTCGTGTTCTCTCTTTCTCTTTCTCTTCTTCGGAGGCTGAATGTGTCTGGATTTTGTCTTTTGAGATTGACATTCTTCGTAACGGCAACGTCTTATTGATCTTCATTTTGCGCAAATCTGTCTCAAACGAATGTAGAAAAAGCCCTGAATATAAAAAGAAATGTTAAAAGGCCCATGACAGGTCGGACGACTCATTTGACAAAAATGCAGTTAAGATAAATATATTTCAAATTTTGTTAAAGTACTTTACAAATTTTATCACGGTTTAGTAATTTTTTCGTTTTTAGTTTGACTTCCTGGTTGTAAATGATGACATCACACTAGGAAATTACCATAGCAACCATCCTGTACACGGGGCCAAAACTCATTTAATGTTACAGACTTTTTTATTTTACAAATAAAGATATATGTGAAAGCCTTTATTTTGTTGAATCAATGTTTAAAGGGTCAAAAAAGTTGTTTCTATAGTGTGAATTATGCATAACCTTTGTCTCCCCAGTGTGACGTCATCAGTTTGTTTACTTCGTGTTATTTTCAACATATTTTTCAACTTTTCTCCTCAAATGGCTGCTTGATTGGTGTAAAACTAAAATGTAAATGTACAACAGGTATTAATGCACCAAATAAAGTCAAAATTAGAAAATGATGAAAACCTGTCATACGCACTTTAAGTCTTTGTTTTTGCTTGAACGTCATAAAACCCACGTCCGGACTCTTTCCAGACGACGTTTGTTCTCTCCCGGCCCCTGGAGCTGGCCGTGGGTCGCGGTTTGGATGTTTTTCTGGTTGTTCCACGACTCTTTTGTTTACGTTTTTTCATGTTTTTTGCTCACGTGTGTCTTTAGACGTCGGGCACAGCTGCAGTGACTGGGGCTGGGTACCGTTAGGTTTTTTTCCATACCAGTATTTTAACGAAACTGTAGTCGACTAAAGACCTGCCCCATCGACCGATTAGTCGACTAAAAGGGGGCGTGGCAAAAATATATCCACACTATAAAGAATTTCTATGTATCAAAGTCAAATTGCACTCAAAAGACACCAACTGCAGAGGAATTCATGCAAAAACAAGATTTTTTTCAGATAAGTACTAGAAAACGGCGCATTTATATGTTGGACTCCAAAATCTTCAGCAAACTCATGTCAAAATGTTACTTAGTTCTGATTTAAAGTACACGGCACCAAAAGTCGTCGAGCCTTTTCATGAAAATCAAAGTTGAGAGAGTTCTACTTGTTTTTTAAATATTCAGGGCTTTTAGTTTCCTGATCACATTATCCATTGCTAAGAAAGATGAGAACGTGTAACTGTTTCCAGAGCGATTAACAATTTAAATCTAAATATAACAGCTTTTCAGTGTGGAAAAGTCCTCAAAAGTAGCTCTGAATTGTGAATTTCGATGGCAACGCTCTTCACTCCTCACCGTTCTGAAGCCTCTGGACACTTTATTCTCAAGTTTATAAAAATGTAAAACCCGAAGGCCGAGGTGTGTAAAGTGAGACGCCTGAATAAAACATCAGATCTGACCTTTAAGAACCTTTAGGAACCTTTAAGAACCTTTATAAACCTTTATAAACCTTTATAAACCTTTCACTCGGAGCAGCATCTGTTCAAGTCAGAAAACACTGGCTGTAAACAGAAATAATCCGGTTTCCCACGACGACTACTGCTTTGCAACGGAAAGGTTTGTTTGTAGCACTTTGGCAAGAAATATGGACTACTTTTGTGTTAAATGCCAGCGATTATAAGTGTGTACAGTTTATGGTCAAGAAATGAATACTGAAATACATTTTGATTTGTTTTGAAGAGAGACAGAAATAAAACAGAATCAGAAATTGTGATCGGTCAAATATGAAGAGTCGGGTGTAAGATGAGATCATTCAAAGCGTCGAAAATGCAACTAAAAGTGGAAAAAACGTGGGTAAAAATGACAAAAATGCGATTAAAAGAGACAACAAGTTTTAAAAATGCCACTAAAAGCAACAAAAATGTGGCTAAAAGACATAAAAGTAACAAAAGTATGACTAAAAATGACAAAAATGTGACTAAAAGGGGCAAAAATCTGACAAAAAAGCAATGAAAATGTGACAAAAATGACAAATGTGACTAAAATTTTTATTTGTTTTGAAGAGAGACAGAAATAAAATAGAATCAGAAATTGTAATCGATTAAATGTAAATATGAAGGGTCAGGTGTAAGATGAGATCATTCAAGGCGTCGAAAAGGCAACTAAAAGTGGAAAAAACATAGCGAAAAAGGCAAAAAGACTACTAAAAGCAACAAAAACGCAACTAAAAGCATCAAAAACGTGAGTAAAAATGACAAAAATGCGATTAAAAGAGACAAGAAAGTTTTAAAAATGCCACTAAAAGCAAAAAAAAATGTGACTAAAATACAAAAAAGTAACAAAAGTATGACTAAAAAACCAAAAATGTGACTAAAAGGGACAAAAATGTGACAAAAAAGCAATGAAAATGTGACAAAAAATGACAAATGTGACTAAAAACAACAAAAACGTGACTGTAAGGGACAAAAATTTGCCCAAAGGTGACAAAAACATGACTAAAAGCGGCACAAATGTGACGAGGGACAATGTTAGATCAGAATTAAAAGACAGAAAAAGCACATTTTGCAGAATACGTCCTCAAACAGACTCTGTGTCACTTTTAGCTGCATTTTGTTGCTTTTTTGCCTTTTTGTTTTTGCAGATTTTACTCATTTTTTGTTACTTTTTGTCACCTTTGTTGCTAATGGTCCCTTTCAGTCGTGTTTTTGACATTTTTGGTCACTTTCTGTTCATTTTTGTCACATTTTTGTTGCATCTTGTCACATATTTGTCACATTTTTGTGGCTTTTTGTCAATTTTTGTAATGTTTTTGTCACATTTTTTACCCTTTTAGTTAGGTTTGTGTCACATTTTCTTGCTTTGTGTCACATATTTGTCAATATTTGTCACATTTTTGTTGCTTTTTGTTAATGTTTTTATGTTTTTGTCACATTTTTTACTCTTTTAGTTAGGTTTGGGTCACATTTTCTTGCTTTGTGTCACATATTTGTTGCTTTTGTAACATATTTGTCAAGTTTTAGTAGCTTTTTATACATTTTGGTCACATTTTTTACACTGTTAGTTAGGTTTGTGTCACATTTTCTTTCTTTGTGTCACATATTTGTCAATATTTGTCACATTTTTATTGCTTTTTGTCACATATTTGTTGCTTTTGTCACATATTTGTCAAATTTTTGTAGCTTTTTATACATTTTTGTCACATTTTTAACACTTTTATTTAGGTTTTTGTCACATTTTTAACACTTTTATTTAGGTTTTTGTTGCTTTGTGTCACATATTTGTACATTTTTGTTGCTTTTTGTCACATATTTGTTATCTTTTTGTCAACTTTTTCTTGCTTTTTGTTATATTTGTCCATTTTGTCACATTTTTATTGCTTTTTGTCACATATTTGTTGCTTTTGTCACATATTTGTCAAATTTTTGTAGCTTTTTATAAATTTTTGTCACATTTTTTACACTTTTAGTTAGGTTTGTGTCACATTCTTGCTTTGTGTCACATATTTGTTGCTTTTGTCAAATATTTCTTAAGTTTTTATAGCTTTTCATACATTTTTGTCACATTTTTTTACACCTTTATTTAGGGTTTTGTCCCATTTTTGTTGCTTTGTGTCATATATTTGTCAATTTTGTCACATTTTTATTGCTTTTTGTCACATATTTGTTGCTTTTGTCACATATTTGTCAAATGTTTCTAGCTTTTTATACATTTTTGTCACATTTTTTACACTTTTGGTTAGGTTTGTGTCACATTTTTGTTGCTTTGTGTCACATATTTGTAAATTTTTGTCACTTTTTTCCCCCTGCATTTTTAAAAATACTTTTCATTTATGTTTTTGTCACATTTTTTACACTTTTAGTTAAGTTTTTGTCACATTTTTGTTGCTTTGCGACACATATTTGTAAATTTTTGTTGCTTTTTGTCACATATTTGCTAACTTTTTGTCACTTTTTCCCCCCGCATTTTTAAAAATACTTTTCATTTATGTTTTTGTCACATTTTTTACACTTTTAGTTAAGTTTTTGTCCCATTTTTGTTGCTTTGCGACACATATTTGTAAATTTTTGTTGCTTTTTGTCACATATTTGCTAACTTTTTGTCACTTTTTCCCCCCCCGCATTTTAAAAATACTTTTCATTTAGGTTTTTGTCACGTTTTTGTTGCTTTGTGTCACATATTTGGCCATTTTTGTGATGTTTATGTCACAGTTTTGTCGTTTGTACTCGTTTGGTGAGGAATGATTCTTTTCCGATCTGCTTTTTTCTCTCTCCCGGGTCTGTGTTCTCTCTCGTTCCATCCTCTCGCTCTAAAATGTTCTGGAGACTAAAGCGAGACACAAAACCTTGAAAAACGAAGGTAGTTTTAGACATTTGCTGAGTTTAGGACACATTTAACAAAAGTCCAGGTCCAGCATCAGAACCAGAAGCTTTGAGGTGATTTTATTCAGACGGAAACAAGTCACGAAACATTAAAAACATGATCTGAGTTCGAAGAGTTCAGCGAGTGAAGAGCGGAAAGAGATGAAGAGGCAGAAAAAGTAGAGATAAAGAAAGAAACAGAGCGAGAAAAAGAGAGAGAGGAACGGAGCGGCAAAAGAGGAGGAACAGCACATAATTAAATTAGCATTTGCACTTGATAAATTCAAGAGGAAAATGAATGTTAATGAGAGGCTTTTATTTAAAACTCTGCACAACGTCCCACTTTAGTGACCTACGACCCTCAGTTTACTGTGAATACAAAGACCAAACCAGGGCTAAACCTGGACTAAAACAAGACTAAACCAGGACTAAAACAGGGCTAAACCAGGACTAAACCAGGACTAAACCAGGACTAAACCAGGGCTAAACCAGGACTAAACCAGGACTAAACCAGGACTAAACCAGGGCTAAACCAGGACTAAACCAGGTCTGAACCAGGACTAAACCAGGACTAAACCAGGGCTAAACCAGGACTAAACCAGGTCTAAACCAGGGCTAAACCAAGACCAAACCAGGTCTAAAACAGGACTAAACCAGATCTAAACCAGGGCTAAATCAGGACTAAAACGGGTCTAAACCAGGTCTAAACCAGGACTAAAACAGGTCTAAACCAGATCTAAACCAGGGCTAAATCAGGACTAAAACGGGTCTAAACCAGGTCTAAACCAGGACTAAAACAAGAACTAAAGCAGGACTAAACCAGAACCAAACCAAGTCTAAACCAGGACTAAACCTGGACTTAACAAGGGCTAAACCAGGTCAAAATCAGGAACTAAACCATTTCAAACCGGGATGTGACAAGGACTAAACCAGAACTGGGCTTGAATACAATTATAGGAACTGCACCAGGACTTATCAGGGTCAAAACAGTCTAAAACTAAACCATGTACATGTTGAGACTAGATCTAGGACTAAACCAGGTCTCAAATGAAACTTGCCCGTCGTGCCGTGTCCTGCTTTTGTCTCCTTTGAGCTTTTGGACGTCCTTCTTTCTTGACACAGCTTTTTGATTTGATGCCAGACAGTTCTGAGTCCGTCTCCTGAAATCCCAACTCTGGTCCACTTCGGGCTGTTTTGTCCCGGAGGAAAACGCAAAGGTCAAAGTGAGCGACTCTGCTCCAACGACACCGGCGTCCTTCTGAGTAATCAAGAGTTATCGATCTGAGACGGCAGGGGCGGACCTGGCAACGAGGGCCCGGGGCAAAATCAGACACAGGCCCCTCTTCATCAGGCGGGATTTTCTGTAACGTTTCTGTCGCGTCTCTTGGATTGTTCTGGAAGGAAGCGTTTGTTTTTTATTGTAGTTCATACATTTGTGGTGGTTCATATGTGCCGTAGTTGACACGCTCAGCTTTAAACAGGGGGTCTGGGGGTCCTTCACCGGAAGAATAGAAGAAATCAGAGCCGGCGTGAGGCATACATGGATTATTCTCTGTAACAGCTACTTGAGCCTTGTCCAGAAACTGAGGTTGAATTGTTTGTTTTGTGAAGATAGTTTCTCTCAGTAGTTTCTTTTACATAGTAGTTTCCCCAAATATTTTTTGCTTCAGCCATTTCACTTTTGTACGTCTACTTGAGTAACATTTGTCTTAATTTTAAATATATTTTTCACTATCTTAAAATACAAAATCAGACATTTCTGCCTTATTTTAACTAAAGCAAGACATTTATGTTTGTTCCGTTTCCGTCAATTTGTAATTTCAATATCTAAATTAGATTTGCATTTTTCAAATGAGAATTCATTATGCAAAGTTAACTTGTAATTTAAAATTGCATTTTGCATTTTTCAGTTTTGCAATATCTTTTAAAAATGTACTTTCAAATTACACATTTTCTATTTGCAAGATTTGAAGAAACACAGTTTGAACGGCATTGGAATTCATTGCATTGTGTGAAACAGCGCCCCCTGTAGACGCAAATGCATATCCACATGGCTTTTTATACCCAGAATTCAGTTGAGAATTCCAAACTGTCAGTTTAGTCATCAAGGCGCAGGCCTCCCTCAGCCAATCAGGACGAGGTTCAGCTGCACACACTGAGCCTGAGCTGCCGCTGTGGGCGGAGTCTACGGCTGCAGCGCCTCAACAGTGGAACGTCAAGCTGTCTCCTTTTATTATGCCTATGCATAGGCAGTCACTATTTGTTCTTGTATTTTCCTGTTTTTCGGCACGTTTCACAGGCCACAGTTTTTAAAATTTTCAATAGTTCCTAGCCTTCTAATGTCTGCTATTACTTTTGGTACATGTACCTTTTGTAGTTTTTTCATAATTTGCCGAGCAGTTTTTCCCTATCTTTTACAGTGGGAGCCTTTCTGTTGGTCCTCTACAGGAAAGTTTGGTGTTTAAACTGTTTTTGCAGGTGCACGGTGGCAGAGCGGCTAGAGCTTCTGCCTCCCAATGAGGAGATCGTGGGTTCGAATCCCGGACCAGACCAACATCACACGAATTCAATTGCGCAGTCACTCGCAATAGCTTCAGCTATTGCAACAGCATCTAGTTATTAATGAAATCTTACATTCTTCATTTAGCAAATCAAAATTATCATTATTAATATTATTTAATGACATATTTCTGACTTGTTGTGATTGAGCTGCAGCTCTGACCCGCCTTCAGTCACAGACTCTGCTTTAACATTTTTCTTCTGTCTGTGATGAATATTTCAGCTTCAGATCTTCAACCTCGTGTGAACAAATGTAAAATACAGAAGTCATTTAATCATATAAAATGACTCCTGCCTCCTGCTGGTGCCAGAGTCAGGACTAAACATGGACCGGCCTCCTGCTGGTGCCAGAGTCAGGACTAAACATGGACCGGCCTCCTGCTGGTGCCAGAGTCAGGACTAAACGTGGACCGGCCTCCTGCTGGTGCCAGAGTCAGGACTAAACATGGACCGGCCTCCTGCTGGTGCCAGAGTCAGGACCGGCCTCCTGCTGGTGCCAGAGTCAGGACTAAACATGGACCGGCCTCCTGCTGGTGCCAGAGTCAGGACTAAACATGGACCGGCCTCCTGTTGGTGCCAGAGTCAGGACTAAACATGGACCGGCCTCCTGCTGGTGCCAGAGTCAGGACTAAACATGGACCGGCCTCCTGCTGGTGCCAGAGTCAGGACTAAACATGGACCGGCCTCCTGCTGGTGCCAGAGTCAGGACTAAACATGGACCGGCCTCCTGTTGGTGCCAGAGTCAGGACTAAACATGGACCGGCCTCCTGCTGGTGCCAGAGTCAGGACTAAACATGGACCGGCCTCCTGTTGGTGCCAGAGTCAGGACTAAACATGGACCGGCCTCCTGCTGGTGCCAGAGTCAGGACTAAACGTGGACCGGCCTCCCGCTGGTGCCAGAGTCAAGACTAAACGTGGACCGGCCTCGTGCTGGTGCCAGAGTCAGGACTAAACATGGACCGGCCTCCTGCTGGTGCCCAGAGTCAGGACTAAACATGGACCGGCCTCCTGCTGGTGCCAGAGTCAGGACTAAACATGGACCGGCCTCCTGCTGGTGCCAGAGTCAGGACTAAACATGGACCGGCCTCCTGCTGGTGCCAGAGTCAGGACCAAACATGGACCGGCCTCCCGCTGGTGCCAGAGTCAGGACTAAACATGGACCGGCCTCCCGCTGGTGCCAGAGTCAGGACTAAACATGGACCGACCTCCCGCTGGTGTCAGAGTCAGGACTAAACGTGGACCGGCCTCCTGCTGGTGTCAGAGTCAAGACTAAACGTGGACCGGCCTCCCGCTGGTGCCAGAGTCAGGACTAAACATGGACCGGCCTCCCGCTGGTGCCAGAGTCAGGACTAAACATGGACCGGCCTCCTGCTGGTGCCAGAGTCAGGACTAAACATGGACCGGCCTCCTGCTGGTGCCAGAGTCAGGACTAAACATGGACCGGCCTCCTGCTGGTGCCAGAGTCAGGACTAAACATGGACCTCCCTCGTGCTGGTGCCAGAGTCAGGACTAAACATGGACCGGCCTCGTGCTGGTGCCAGAGTCAGGACTAAACATGGACAGGCCTCCTGCTGGTGCCAGAGTCAGGACTAAACATGGACCGGCCTCCTGCTGGTGCCAGAGTCAGGACTAAACATGGACCGGCCTCCTGCTGGTGCCAGAGTCAGGACCAAACGTGGACCGGCCTCCCGCTGGTGCCAGAGTCAGGACTAAACGTGGACCGGCCTCCTGCTGGTGACAGAGTCAGGACTAAACATGGACCGGCCTCCTGCTGGTGCCTCCACTCTGACAATGTTTAAATCCAGGCTAAAAACAGTTCTGTTTAGACGTGCAAACGACTGAAAGATCTATCTGCACTCTGACCTTTTAAAGCACTTTATTTTAAAATGATTTTAAAATGATTCTGTGTGTCTTTTTGTGATTTTAATGCAACTTTTCCTGTTTATGTAAAGCACTTTGAATTGCCCTGTGTACGAATTGTGCTCTACAAATAAACTTGCCTTGCCTTGCCTAGCCTATAAGGCTTGTTTGTGGAGGATCTGAACTAATAACACTGGAGCAGGTCCTGTGAGAGAAAAGAGAGCTCTGGAGGGGAAGTGTGTCCGGCGTGTGGGAGACCTACTTCAACTCTCAACAGTGTAACTAATGTAAAAAATATATATTTTAAATTTTAAATTACTAAGTTAAATTATTAAGTTAAAGGTGGAATGGAGGATTTCTCGCCGATTTGAAAATCTGCGACTGTTAGTCCTTTTTTTGAAAAAGCGCATGCGCAGGTTCCCCCTCCCTCCCGCCCCGTTTCTCCTGAGTGAACGCCTAGCAAACCTCGTGAACGAGCACCAGCAGCACTGCCCATGTGCATTTGTTTACAAGACGATTGGTGTCGCTTTCTCACGACAACCTCCGCGAAGAAGATTTAATAATACACTCCACATACAATAAGCTAAAAAAAGACTCAGATAAACAGTTACCTGTCCAGCAGAAAGTTTGCAGCGGAGGCATCAGTTGGAAGCCTGTTTTGCTCTTTCAATGCTCGCCAGCCGTAAACCATTCCCCCAGAATAACACGCCTTTTGTTTCTTTCCTCTGCAGACTTTCGTCTCTTCTGTGAAAGCTCCAAAACAGTCTTTCTCTTTCGTCCCTCAGCCATTTCGGTGCTTCGTGGATGAAAGTTTAGACCTAGAATGACGGAACGATCGCCGCTAACCTCCTGCTACATAAACACACTAGCATATCAACCACGCATGCTCGTCCAGGGGAGCGAGCGTTTGCCCTGGACGAGCCTGTGGGCGGGCACTAGCAGAGAATGATTGACACCTGAGCGGACCAGTTATTTGTGCTACCCACCAGGAAATGAGATTCTGATTTGTTGCCCGAAATCCTCCATTCCACCTTTAACTTTGCATAATGGATTCTCATTTGAAAAATGCAATTCTAATTTAGACATTGAAATTACAAATTGAATATTGGGAACAAAACACCATAACAATTTGTCTTGACAATTTGTAATTTTCTTTAATTCAAAATATTAATTAATTTTACATTGACATTTTAAAGATTAAATTGTCAAATCACAAATTGCATTTCCAAATTGAAGTGGTATTTGCAAAATGCAATTTCAAAATGCAAATTGAAATGATCATATTGATATTGGAAAACAATTCTCATTTTGAAAATACAATTCTAAATTGAACATTTACATGTCAGCACTGTTCCCTCTAAGCTGGGCGAGTGCGCAATTGCGTTCAGAATTGCACAGACAAAATCTTTGTTGCGCACAAGAGAAAGAGAGCGAGAGAAATAGAGCGAAAGGCGCGAGCCTCACAGTGACGTGCACCTGAACACACCTGATCATTAACAGCCAAATCAAAGGCTCCAGGGGAACTAAAGTTCTACATCCCATCCTCGTGCACAGCATTCCACACGCGCAGGTGAAACGTCTCTAAATGTTCCCTGAATCGCTCTCGTCGTTATCGCGGCTGGAGCTCGGCCGCTGCTCGTGATAAACGTCAGAATATTAACGAGGCTGCGCTCCGTTATCGGCTCCGGCTCAAACGAGAGGTTTGTCGCTCTCTGTTCGTCTCGCGTCGTTAACTCTCCCAAAGCCATTTTCCAGCGGAGTGGCTTTTAGTCGCGTTTGTTGTTTGTGGGCGCATTTTTGACGCTTTTTAACACATTTTTTTCATTTTTGGTTGTGTTTTTGTGGCTTGTTTCAGAACATGTTTGTGCAAATCCAAACTACAGCGTTATAAAAGTATTATATTCAAACGAAAGCAAGACATTTTGTTGTTTATGGAAGAAATTATTGCACTTCAAAAATGGCTGCTTTTATGATTTGCTAATGGCATCCATTAAAATAGTGTTTTTGTGTGGATTTGGTTTAATTGTGCAGCTCTGGCCTTTAAGAGGTAAATAAAGTCATCTGCTCAGAGGCTTCAGAGGCTAAACAACAGGAGAAAAAGTGTGTTTGAACAGACAGCTGCATTAAAGACACAAACAGTGATTCACCAGAACAACATTTCACAAAAACAGCAGATTGTCACAGGGACCAGCTCATGATTCCATTTTTATCACCCAGAATGATCAATAATGAGCTCCAATCAATGAGGAAGGAACATGAATGAAAATATGTGAAAAAATAAATGTTCAATCACGGATTATTGGCAAACCATGAACATGAGCTCTGATTCTGTATAAAAGGCTAGGGTTTGTTTGTTTTTTGGTCAGTTTTCTCTCTCACACGTCGACTTTCATGTGGAAACAACAAACGTGTCCAATCTGCTCCTAAAGATGTTTGATTCTTCCATTGAATCCACTTCATCCATAGATTTCTCTGGGACATTGTAACTTCAAAGGACGTTTTCTTCAAATGCATTTTTGTCCCTCGAGACATAAAGATCAGCCTCAAAGTAGATCCACACAAACTGTACAATCAAGATTTAGACCAAACCATACAAGAATTTTTAAATATCTGATTCTAAAACTGATTTATTGAAGTTTTAAGCCTAAAAAATGATGAGAAATTTGAATTTTTTGGACAATTTTCAATCCAGTTTACTTAAAAACTAAATAAGAAATCCAAATCCCCTCTGTACATTTTATAACTAATATGTGACAAAATGAACCAAGAAATTTGAACCTGGTTCTGTCCATTTTTCAGATTTAAATGTAACAAAAATGGGTAACGCTTTAGATTAAGGTTCCTTAGTTAACTATTTATAAGATGTTAATGTGCACTAATAGTTTGTTTATGCACTTATAACGCCTTATACATGTTTATAACCCATTAATTAAAACATGTTTGAGTGAATAAACCACATATACAGAGCAACAATGAGCTGCATATTACATTATTTTCAATTATCACGCTAATAAATGCTCGTAAATGCCTTGTAAATGCTTATAAACACATAACAAGTGCTTATTAATGCATTATAAAGGAACCTTAATCTAAAGCGTTACCCAAATATGTGATATTTTGGCCATTTTTACACATAAAATGTCTTATTTCTACAACATTCTAAAACATGACATGATGAAAAACTTGTAATACATTTTCCTTACATTTATGTGACTAAACTACAGGAGAAGATTACAATTGATATCTTTAAATTTAAGATGTTTTCCTGTTCTCCTGCAGCGTCTCGTCCACAGAAGTCTAGATTCCAGTCGTTTTTCAGACGTTTGAACACATTTCTCATCTTCTTTCCTCGTTGGTGGTTTTTCTGCCTGAACGAGACGCCTGCAGGAGCCTCACAAACGCCGTCGCAGTCGTCCACAGTAATAACCCGCTCACGGCGCCAAACGCTGCTCTGTTTTCTCCCCCGCCGACGCCCCCTGGAGGTGAAAGCGGTGACGCGCAGACACCGGGTTGCATCAGAAAATGAGAAAATACGACACGAGAAGTGCTGCGTCTGTTTGAATAAAGATGCACTGTGTAACTTTTCTGCTTATCTCATGGATATTTGCCTGGAAAACATATCTGCCTTGCATTTATTCAGTCGGGTGTGAAGAAATATCTGTCCCGATGGCGTCAGCTGCTTGTCTCCCTGGAGATAGAAAAAAATGTATTTAAAGATGTGGAATTGTAAACTTCTCCTGTAGTTTACTCACATAAATGGAAGAAATGCAAGTTTTTCATCATGTTTTCATGCATAAATAAGGCAGAAACAAAAGCACAATTGTTTTCTTTCTTTCTCTCTTTCTTTCTTTCTTTCTTTCTTTCTTCGCTCCTTCGTTCCTTTGTTCGTTCGTTCGTTTGTTCCTTTGCTCCTTCGTTCCTTCGTTCGTTTGTTCGTTCGTTCGTTCGTTCCTTCGTTCGCTCGTTCGCCCGCTCCTTCGTTCCTTCGTTCGTTCCTTCCTTCGTTCCTTCGTTCGTCCGTTCCTTCCTTCGTTCGCTCGCTCCTTCGTTCCTTCGTTCGCCCGCTCCTTCGTTCCTTCGTTCGTTTGTTCGTTCGTTCGTTCGTCCGTTCGTTCCTTCGTTCGCCCGCTCCTTCGTTCCTTCGTTCGTTCCTTCGCCCTTCCTTCGCCGTTCGTCCGTTCCTTCCTTCGCTCGCCGCTCCTTCGTTCCTTCGTTCGTTTGTTCGTTCGTTCGTTCGTCCGTTCGTTCCTTCGTTCGCCCGCTCCTTCGTTCCTTCGTTCGTTCCTTCCTTCGTTCCTTCGTTCGTCCGTTCCTTCCTTCGTTCGCTCGCTCCTTCGTTCGTTCCTTCGTTCGTTTGTTCCTTTGTTCGTTCCTTCGTTCATTCGCTTGTTCGCTCGCTCCTTCGTTTGTTCCTTCCTTCGTTCCTTCATTTGTCCCTTCGTTCCTTCGTTCCTTCGTTCATTCGTTCGTTCATTCATTCCTTCGTTCCTTTGCTCTTTCTTTCTTTCTTTCTTTCTTTCTTTCTTGTAATAACAATCATAATAATGTGAAAAACAGTAATAATAATAGACCCTTATCTCTCCAGATTTGCAAAATTGAGGCACATGTGTCAACATAAACAGACACGAGGGCTGCAACTAACGATTATTTTGGTAATGGATTAGATTCAATTAATCGATTTGTTGTTTTTAGTGAGAAAGGCCCTTGAATATGAGATTTGTGCTACATTTTACCCAGACAAAGCTGACGTGAAGGCGTTTGATACATCCTGGTGGAAAATAAACAAATATTTTAATCATAAACACACAATTTTCATGTTTCCGGTGTGTTTTTGTGTCATTCCTGCTCTGTTTGAGTCATAAAACATCGTGTTTCAGCTCAGAGAATGTTTTGGAGTCTGTGTTTAGACGATTTGGTCCCAATTAATCGATTAACTTGTTGCAGCCATAATATAAACACACACACACACATATACACATGTATTTATTTATTTATTAACCTTTATTAAACCAGGTAAGGACCCACTGAGATTGAAACCTCTTTTTCGAGGGTGACCTGGGGCAAAGTGGAAAACATAACAGCAACACAAAGTACAAAAACATATTTACATTTTAAGAGCAGTTTAAGAAATTAAGAACAAAGTGTACATTAAAAGGCACCGACAATGTTTGAAACTTGTCCAGAAATGGCTGACGGAGACCGATTCATGTAATCTCTTCCAAACTGTGGGAGTAGTATAACAAAAAGCCCCCTTTCCCCGGGTCAGTTCTATACGAGGGACAGACAAAAATATGACGTGAGCTCAGGGTGTAACGACCCTCCGCTCTCTGAACCAGGGACACAAGTAGAACGTGCACATTTACATAACACTTCATAGACTCTTTAAAAGTTTGTGAACAAAAACATTCTAAATTCAGAGCAGAGTGCAACATAATGTGATTTCACTGAGAAACTGGGATTAACCTCAGAATATCACAAAATATGAAAAAATGTTGGTGATTTAGTGTCAGTAAAAGCCTCAGACACATGTGAGTGACATCAGAGCTGCTTTAAACACATTTATTATTGTATTTTACATTATGTTTGAGGAAATTATGTGCAACTCTCTGCATTTTTGTTGAAGGAACAATCCAGATTTATGGGATT
This sequence comes from Rhinogobius similis, assembly GCA_019453435.1. NCBI lineage: Eukaryota > Metazoa > Chordata > Actinopteri > Gobiiformes > Gobiidae > Rhinogobius > Rhinogobius similis. Next base: position 3,367,788 of record CM033633.1, read on the forward strand.
TTACTGGAAAAATACTGAGCCCACAATCCTTTTTCATTTTATCCAGAGATATATTAGATACTGTTCCATAAATTAGATTCTTTTGAAGCTAAACTATAATTTTAAGGCTAGAAATGAGTATTTTGTCCATTGTTTGTTCTAGAAAAGCAAACTGTCCTTTCTACTCTGGAAATTCAAATGTGTTGCTTTTTTTCACAATTCCAATAGAATTTAGATCTAATGTGAGCTCATCACTGAAATGAAAACTTAATTTTGCCTACAGTCGCCTCCGTTCTGGAATTTTGGTGATGTCACTTTTTAAAGGGTCTATGGGATTATTAAGTGTGACGTCACATACTTCTGGGTCTGAGCTGCTGTGGTCATTTCAGCTGATTTTGTTCTGTTTGTGACTCTGGGCCACAGTCTGGACTCTAGTTCTGAGCGTCGTAGTGAACAAAAACTGTCTAAAAGTCGACAATATTACTGTAAAATAAGCGCGATGTTTCCCAGAGCAGTGACCTGTGCCACGTTTGGACCAAGTCTTTACTGAAACCAAATGAGTAAAAGTGCAGACAAACAGCAGCTCATTTCTCCTGCTGAGTTTGGATCAGATTGTGGTCCTGCCGGTCTGTCAGGCTCTCATTCAAAGGCCCTGTCCTCACCTGACGGTTACACCTGACACACAGCACACCAGCCTTTATTTCCTGCTCCTTGTTTCCTTGAAGCTCAAATAATTGTGTCCGTAAAGACGCACAATGTTAAATATAGAAAAGAAATGGAAGAATTTAACAAAGACAAAGAACAAGTCACAGATTAAAGAAAACAGAACGCAGCTGTTTAAACCTGGACCAAAATATTCAATGAAACTCAAACACACGTTTCCTTTTCTAGAAATAAAACTGATAAAAGTCAAGTTTGTTAAGTTTAGTCTCCTCTCTCGTCTCCTCTCTCCTTGTCTCCTTCTCTCCTCGTCTCCTCTCTCCTCGTCTCCTCTCTCCTTGTCTCCTTGTCTCCTTCTCTCCTTCTCTCCTCTCTCCTTCTCTCCTCTCTCCTCTCTCCTTCTCTCCTTCTCTCCTCTCCTCGTCTCCTTCTCTCCTTGTCTCCTTCTCTCCTCGTCTCCTTCTCTCCTTCTCTCCTTCTCTCCTTCTCTCCTTGTCTCCTTCTCTCCTCGTCTCCTTCTCTCCTTCTCTCCTCATCTCCTTCTCTCCTTCTCTCCTCTCTCCTTCTCTCCTTCTCTCCTCTCCTGGTCTTCTTCTCTCCTCTCTCCTTCTCTCCTTCTCTCCTCGTCTCCTTCTCTCCTTGTCTCCTCTCTCCTTCTCTCCTTCTCTCCTCCTCTCCTTCTCTCCTCTCTCCTTCTCTCCTCTCTCCTTGTCTCCTTCTCTCCTCTCTCCTTGTCTCCTTCTCTCCTTCTCTCCTTCTCTCCTTGTCTCCTTCTCTCCTCTCTCCTTCTCTCCTCGTCTCCTCTCTCCTTCTCTCCTACTCTCCTTCTCTCCTCTCTCCTTCTCTCCTCTCTCCTTCTCTCCTCGTCTCCTCTCTCCTTCTCTCCTTGTCTCCTCTCTCCTCTCTCATTCTCTACTCTCTCCTTCTCTCCTCGTCTCCTCTCTCCTTCTCTCCTTCTCTCCTTCTCTCCTTCTCTCCTTCTCTCCTCTCTCCTTCTCTCCTCTCTCTCCTCTCGTCTTTCTCTCTCTCCTCTCTCTCCTTCTCTCCTTCTCTCCTCCTCTCCTCTCTCCTTCTCTCCTTCTCTCCTTCTCTCCTCTCTCCTCCTCTCCGTGTCTCCTCTCTCCTTCTCTCCTTCTCTCCTCTCTCCTTCTCTCCTCGTCTCCTCTCTCCTTCTCTCCTTCTCTCCTTCTCTCCTCTCTCCTCCTCTCCGTGTCTCCTCTCTCCTTCTCTCCTCCTCTCCTCTCTCCTTCTCTCCTTCTCTCCTCTCTCCTTCTCTCCTGGTCTTCTTCTCTTCTTCTCTCCTCTCTCCTTCTCTCCTTCTCTCCTCCTCTCCTTCTCTCCTCGTCTCCTCTCTCCTTCTCTCCTTGTCTCCTCTCTCCTTCTCTCCACTCTCCTCTCTCCTTCTCTCCTCTCTCCTTCTCTCCTCTCACCTTCTCTCCTTCTCTCCTTCTCTCTTCTCTCCTTCTCTCCACTCTCCTCTCTCCTTCTCTCCTTCTCTCTTCTCTCCTTCTCTCCTCGTCTCCTCTCTCCTCCTCTCCTCCTCTCCTCTCACCTTCTCTCCTTCTCTCCTCTCTCCTTCTCTCCTTCTCTCCTTCTCTCCTTCTCTCCTCCTCTCCTCTCTCCTTCTCTCCTTCTCTCCTCTCTCCTCATCTCAAATGAGTAAAAGTGCAGACAAACAGCAGCTCATTTCTCCTGCTGAGTTTGGATCAGATTGTGGTCCTGCCGGTCTGTCAGGCTCTCATTCAAAGGCCCTGTCCTCACCTGACTGTTACACCTGACACACAGCACACCAGCCTTTATTTCCTGCTCCTTGTTTCCTTGAAGCTCAAATATGTGGACGTGTCACTGTGAGTTTTCAGACTAAAAGTGTGGCTGTGATTATTCTGGGTCCTGGTGACGTCACAACAGGATCCAGAGGTTAATGTTGGTGAAGGACGGGTGAGAAATCTGTGCCAGAATGTGTCTTTGTTCTGTCCAAATGCAGACGTTTGACCCGGTTTATGGGTCATATCTCTGTCATTACTGGGACAATCCTCATGAAACAGAAACTGGCACAAAGTTCAGCGTCTTCTCTGTCGGAGCAAATCGACTCCAGTCAAATAATGGTTGAACTGGTCATGAAAAGCTCTGTTATTTTTCAAACACACTCATGTTTTTTAGGCCTAAAGCAGGAAAAACATTCAACATTTGTGGATTTTCACTTTGGATTTCTCTTTAAAGGCCCTGGTCTTATTTTTGATTTGAGGATTCAATTGACAGTGTCCATGTTCAACGCCCAGGAGTTTAACGTTTAAGATTAGACAGACAAAATGTTAAATGTCCCAGTGCTATTGATAACTCTGTTGACTCAATGGTCAACTCTCTAAAATCTGCTCTTGATGTTGCAGCTCCACTTAAACAGAAAGTAATCAGGCCAAAACGAGCCTCCCCCTGGTACAATGAAGAACTACGTTCTCACAAACAAAGGGTAAGAAAACTAGAGAGATCCTTACGCCGCTCCCACACAGAAGAATCCCTGAAAGAATGGAAAACCTGCCTTCTGTCTTATAAGCAGGCTCTGCGTAAGGCTCAAACCAGATATTATTCAAATTTAATAGAAGTAAATAAAAATAACTCTAGATTTCTCTTCAGCACTGTAGCCAGGCTGACAAACTGTCACAGCAGTAGAACCCTCAATACCAGTTACTCTAAGCTGCAATGACTTTCTTTTATTCTTTAACAGCAAAATCACAACTATTAGAGATAAACTAAATGCAATTACTCCCACTATCAGTACTGAGCAAGCCCAGACTGCAAAGCTAGTGTCCCATACAAATCCTTCAGTAATACTAGATAGGTTCACTGCTGTTGATCAGGCAGAGATAACTTCAGTCATTATGTCCTCCAAAACATCAACTTGTATTTTAGACCCAATCCCAAGTAGACTCCTCAAAGAAATTCTCCCCCTAATTATAAATCCCATTCTTAATATAATAAATACTTCACTAGAAAGCAGTTATGTCCCTCAGTCCTTCAAATATGCAGTGATTAAACCACTTTTGAAAAAGCCTAATCTAGACCCCGACATACTGGCAAACTATAGACCTATTTCTAATCTGCCCTTTGTCTCTAAAATCCTTGAAAGAGTTGTGATTAAACAGCTTTGTCGCCACCTGCAGGACAATCATTTATTTGAAGTTTTTCAGTCAGGGTTCCGTGCATACCACAGCACTGAAACTGCACTAGTTAAAATCACAAATGATCTGTTATTAGCTGCTGATGATGGACAGGTCTCAATCCTGGTTCTGTTGGACCTCAGCGATTGATACCATCGACCACAACATTCTACTGCAGAGGTTAGAATGTGATATAGGTGTCAGTGGAACCGCCCTTAGCTGGTTTAAATCCTATCTATCTGATAGGTACCAGTTTGTTAATGTAAACCAGAGATCTTCCCCATGTTCTAAAGTAACCTACGGTGTGCCGCAGGGTTCAGTACTCGGTCCAGTTCTGTTCACACTTTATATGATGCCCTTAGGTATGATCATCAGAAAGCATGGCATTAACTTCCACTGCTATGCAGATGACACTCAGCTGTATTTATCAATGAAACCTGATCAGACCCATCAAGTAGACAGACTTAGTGCCTGCGTGAAAGACATAAAAACTTGGATGACTCTTAATTATCTGCTCCTTAACCCTGAAAAAACCGAGGTCATTCTGCTGGGCCCTAAGCACCTGCGAGACTCCTTATCTGACCAGATAGTTTCTCTGGACAATATCACTGTAGCCCCCAGCTCTACTGTAAGAAACCTTGGGGTCCTATTTGACCAAGATCTCTCGTTCAAAGCTCATATAAATCAAGCCTGTAAAACAGCCGACTTTCATCTGCGTAACATAACCAAAATTAGAAAAATCCTGCCCAGAGATGATGCCGAAAAACTCATCCATGCATTTGTCACATCCAGATTAGACTATTGTAACGCCCTGCTTACAGCGTGTCCTAAAAAGCTCTATAAGAAGCTTTCAACTGGTTCAAAAATGCAGCAGCAAGATTATTAACAGGTACTAGAAAAAGAGATCATATTTCACCAGTGTTGGAGTCTCTTCACTGGCTTCCTGTTGAGTTTAGAATCAAATTTAAAATCCTCCTCCTGACTTATAAAGCTTTAAACAATATGGCCCCATCGACCTCAAAGATGTAATAGTAGCATACCATCCAAACAGAGCTCCTCGTTCTCAAAATGCTGGACTATTGTTAGTCCCCAGAGTCTCTAAAAGCACAGTAGGAGGTCGAGCATTTAGCTACCAAGCTCCTGTGTTATGGAACCAGCTCCCTGTTCATGTAAAAGAGGCCGACACAGTCTCTACATTTACGACCAGCTCAAAACGTTCCTCTTTGAAATAGCTTATGGTCAGGCCAGTTAGGAACAGAAATAAAAACCTACAGTTTTAGCTACGCTGCCCTTGGAGCAATTCTGCTGGGGGAAGTATGGCAGCTTGAACACTATCCTCTGGTTCTTCCTACTTTATCTATCAACAATATTTAATATTACTTCAACTGTAGTCTGTTCATTGCTGTTCACATGTTTCTCTTTCTCTCCACTTCCCCCGGGGAGTGGAGACTGTTTCAGGCACTGCGGCTCTTGCTCCAGTGACGACCCCCCCACCCCCATCTGTCTGGAGGATCGATCTCTACACTGGACGATCTATGCGCCACCCGCCTGGACAGCTGGATCAGCCATACCTCGTCTGCCTGGACGAACTCCTTCTACTTTAGATGAACTGTTCCTCATCTCCTGCTGGAGGATCTCTCTACACTGGTGGACTGCTCCTCGTCCGCCTGGAGGAACTCTTTAAAGCCACCTCCCTCTTGAGTGGTTCTGGCTCCACAGTCCAAGTGGATGTCAGTCCTAGTTCAGCTGCAGCCTGTCCGTCCGTGGGAGTAGGATCTCTCCTTCACTGTGGTTCTCCCCGAGGTTTCTACTTTGTCCCATGGGGTTTTTTGTAGTTTTTCCTGAAGGAGGATCAAAGGACAGGGGCATTCTGGGACAGTTATCTGAACTGCTTTTACCTGTGGCCCATCGAGGCAACTGTTGTTGTGATTTTGGGCATTATAAAAATAAATTGATTTGATTTGATTTGATTAAATATAGAAAAGAAATGGAAGAATTTAACAAAGACAAAGAACAAGTCACAGATTAAAGAAAACAGAACGCAGCTGTTTAAACCTGGACCAAAAACATTCAAACAAACTCAAACACGTTTCCTTTTCTAGAAATAAAACTGATAAAAGTAAAGTTTGTTAAGTTTAGAAAAGCTCCTCCCTTGTCTCCTCTTCACTCTCTCCTTTGTTTCTCTCTGGTCAGGCATAGAAATGATCTGTTTGTGACATTAGTTTCTCAAAGTATGAACCTGACCCTGTGCTTTCATCAGGTGAGTTTGTGTCAGACTCTGGCTCAGCTGGTTTTTCAGGCTCTCATTAAAATGACAGGAATGAATCTCCACCCAAAGAATGTGTCTCTGACAGTTTCACCCACGAAGGAGGAGCCGGAGGCACAGTCTGCTTTAAACCTGGACACTGTCAAGTTCCTGTCATTCTGCTCTGGAGGAAGTCACACTCACAGAGACATGGCTCAGAGAGGAGTTCAGCAGGACTCTGTGTCCTGTCCCATCTGTTTGGATTTACTGAAGGATCCAGTGACGACTCCCTGTGGACACAGCTTCTGCATGAACTGTATTACACTTCACTGGGACCAACAGAACGTCAGGTACAGCTGTCCTCAATGTAGAGAGAGCTTCAGCCCCAGGCCTGTCCTGGGCAAAAACATCATGTTTGCAGGTTTAATAGAACAGCTGAAGAAGACTGGGCTCACAGCGCCCCCTGCTGACCGCTGCTATGCCGGACCTCAGGATGTGTCCTGTGATGTGTGCACTGGGAGGAAGCTGAAAGCTGTCCAGTCCTGTCTGCAGTGTGTGGCTTCGTACTGTGAGAGCCACCTCCAGCCTCATTATGATGCTGCAGCGTTACAGAAACACCAGCTGGTGGCGCCGTCCCACAAGCTCCAGGAAAACATCTGCTCTCAACACGACGAAGTGAAGAAGATGTTCTGCCGCAGCGACCAGCAGAGCTGCTCGCTCTGCTCTGTGGACCAGCACAAGGGCCACGACATAGTGTCGGCTGCAGCAGAGAGGGCCCAGAGGCAGGCAGAGCTGCCGGACAGGAGGGCCGTGCTGGTCCAGAGCCTCCAGGACAAAGAGACAGACCTGAAGAGGCTCAAACAGGAGGCCCAGGACATCAGCCGCTCTGCCCAGACAGCAGTGCAGCACAGCGGGGACAGCTTCAGAGAGATGGCCCTTCTCCTGGAGAAAAGACGCTCTGAAGTGGAGCAGCAGATCCGCTCCCAGGAGCAGACCCAACTGAGCCGAGTCCAAGAGCTCCAGGACCAACTGCAGCGGGACGTGACTGAGCTGAAGAGGAGCATCTCTGAGCTGGACACACTGTCCCTCACTCTGGATCATAACCAGTTTCTACAGCTCTACGCTTCACTGTCCACAGACACACAGAGCACAGAGCCAGCCAGGATTCAGACAGGGCCCCGGAGCTACTTTGAGGAAGTGACCAGAGCTGTGTCAGTGCTCAGGGACAAACTCCAGCTCACTCTGAGTCCAGTCCAGGTTTTACTGTTCCCAACTGTAATTAACTCCAGAGACGACTTCTTACAATATTCTACAGACATCACTCTGGACCCAAACACAGCAAACACCAGACTGTCTCTGTCTGATGGAAACAGAAGAGTGACAAGTGTGAGAGAAGTCCAGAGTTATCCTGATCATCCAGACAGATTCAGTGACAGGTGGCAGGTCCTGAGCAGAGAGAGTCTGACGGGCCGCTGTTACTGGGAGGTGGAGTGGAGCGGGAGGGGTGTTTATATAGCAGTTTCATACAGAGATATTCAGAGAAAAGGAAATCAATGTAGATTTGGATTCAATGATAAATCCTGGGCCTTAGAATGTGACAAAACCAGTCCTTCATTTTGGTTTAACTCAGTCCAGTCCCAGGTCTCAGGTCCGGTCTCGTCCAGAATCGGGGTTTACCTGGACCACAGTGCAGGGGTTTTGGCGTTTTACAGCGTCTCTGAAAGTACCATGATCCTCCTGCACAGAGTCCAGACCACTTTCACTCACTCGCTCTACGCTGGAGTCAGGATTGGTTTAGGATCCACGGCACATTTCCCTAAACTCAAATAACAGCTTTGTTTTCCACAGTTTCGGGTCAAAGTTGTGCCTTTTATTTTTAACTCATTGGTTAAAGGTTTAAAGACTCTTTATGAGGATTGTCCAAAAATAAATACTAGACACTCATCAATTCCAAAACTAGAAACCAGACACTCATTTGAAAAACTGACACTGACAAAAATGACAAAGAAAAAGACTGTTTTGATTATTGTAGCATCAAAATCTAGTTTGAAATGATAGGATTTAAAAGTAGAAAATGCAGTTTCAGCTACAATATGGCACTTATTTTGTCAAACATTTATAAACTTGATAAAAATGACGTGTGTAAAATTAAAATGGTGACAAAAACCTGACTTATTAAAACATTTGACCCAATATTGAGTTAGAATGTGGTACAGACGACCTTTTGTTGAACTCACCTGCAACAACACAAACTATTACTGTTCAAACTATTACTGCAAAACTAAACTCATATATTCTCTACATATTTTACATCAGACACTGTTTTCAACTCACTTCATTTGAACTTTCTTTCAATTCAAATGTTGTTCCTCGTGTGATGTAACTGTATTTAACTCTTTGCTCTGTCACAAAGTAAAAAGGGATTTTCTGATTTCGTCTAAAACTGCACCAATTCTACTATTTTTGTTCTGTGTTGTTTCTCTGTAGATTTTACATGTGTTTTATGTTGACTTTGAATCATAATTGTACAACTTTGAAATCAGCAATAAATTCATGAATCCATCTGTTTTTATGTGACTTTTTCTGTCCCAAAATAAAAAAGACACAACAAAAGCTGTAAAATTATATTGAAAAAATAATGAAATAAAAACTATTGAAGATAAATAATGATTCAAACAGTCTGTGTTTAAAGCTGCTCTGTGTAACTTTTCCCCCTCGTCTCCATCTGGAACAGAACCATTCAACTGTTCAGGTCAAAAAAGACCAGAAACCAGGACTAAACCAGGACTAAACCAGGTCTAAACCAGATCTAAACCGGGACTAAACCAGGACTAAACCGGGTCTAAACCGGGTCTAAACCAGGTCTAAACCAGGACTAAACCGGGACTAAACCGGGACTAAACCAGGACTAAACCAGGTCTAAACCAGGACTAAACCAGGTCTAAACCAGGACTAAACCAGGACTAATCCAGGTCTAAACCAGGACTAAACCAGGACTAAATCATGACTAAACCAGGTCTAAACCAGGACTAAACCAGGACTAATCCAGGACCAAACCAAGTCTAAACCAGGTATAAACCAGGTATAAACCAGGACTGAACCAGGTCTAAACCAGGACTAAACCAGGTCTAACCCAGGACTAAACCAGGACTAAACCAGGTCTAAACCAGGTCTAACCCAGGACTAAACCAAGTCTAAACCAGGTCTAAACCAGGACTAAACCAGGTCTATAGCAGGACTGAATCAGGTGTGAACCAGGTCTAAACCAGGACTAAACCGGGACTAAACCAGGTCTATACAGGTCCAAACCGGGACTAAACCGGGTCTAAACCGGGTCTAAACCAGGTCTAAACCAGGACTAAACCGGGACTAAACCGGGACTAAAGCAGGACTAAACCAGGTCTATACCAGGTCCAAACCGGGACTAAACCGGGACTAAACCGGGTCTAAACCGGGTCTAAACCAGGTCTAAACCAGGACTAAACCAGGACTAAACCGGGACTAAAGCAGGACTATACCAGGTCTATACCAGGTCTAAACCAGGACTAAACCAGGACTAAACAAGGACTAAACCAGGTCTAAACCAGGACTAAACCAGGTCTAAACCAGGACTAAACCAAGTCTTAACCAGGTCTAAAACAGGACTAAACCAAGTCTTAACCAGGTCTAAAACAGGACTAAACCAAGTCTTAACCAGGTCTAAAACAGGACTAAACCAAGTCTTAACCAGGTCTAAAACAGGACTAAACCAGGTCTAAACCAGTTCTGAACTAGGACTAAACCAGGTCTAGACCAGGACTAAACCAGGACTAAACCAGGTCTAAACCAGGACTAAACCAGGTCTAAGCTTGGTCTAGACCAGGACTAAACCAGGACTAAACCAAGTTTTAACCAGGTCTAAAACAGGACTAAACCAAGTCTTAACCAGGTCTAAAACAGGACTAAACCAAGTCTTAACCAGGTCTAAAACAGGACTAAACCAGGTCTAAACCAGTTCTGAACTAGGACTAAACCAGGTCTAAACCAGGTCTAAACCAGGATTAAACCAGGACTAAACCAGGTCTAAACCAGGTCTAAACCAGGACTAAACCAGGTCTAAACTTGGTCTAGACCAGGACTAAACCAAGACTAGACCATGACTAAACCAGGTCTAGACCAGGTCTAAACCAGGACTAAACCAGGTCTAAACCAGGTCTAAACCAGGACTAAACCAGGTCTAAACCAGGACTAAACCAGGGCTAAACCAGGTCTAAACCAGGACTAAACCAGGACTAAACTAGGTCTAAACCAGGACTAAACCAGGACTAATCCAGTTCTAAACCAGGACTAAACCAGGACTAAACCAGGTCTAAACCAGGACTAAACCAGGACTAATCCAGTTCTAAACCAGGACTAAACCAGGACTAAACCAGGTCTAAACCAGGACTAAACCAGGACCAAACCAGGACTAAATCAGGACTTAATCAGGTCTAAACCTGGTCTAAACCAGGACTAAACCAGGACTAAACCAGTTCTAAACCAGGACTAAACCTGGACTAAACCAGGACTAAACCTGGTCTAAACCAGGACTAAACCAGGACTAAACCAGGACTAAACCAGGTCTAAACCAGGACTAAACCAGGACTAAACCAGTTCTAAACCAGGACTAAACCTGGACTAAACCAGGACTAAACCTGGTCTAAACCAGGACTAAACCAGGACTAAACCAGGACTAAACCAGGTCTAAACCAGGTCTAAACCAGGACTAAACCAGGACTAAACCAGTTCTAAACCAGGACTAAACCAGGACTAAACCAGGTCTTAACCAGCTCTAAACCAGCACTAAACCAGGACTAAACCAGGACTAAACCAGTCCTAAACCAGGACTAAACCAGGACTAAACCAGGACTGAACCAGGACTGAACCAGGACTGATCCAGGTTTAAACCAGGTCTAAACAGGACTAAACCAGGACTAAACCAGGTCTAAACCAGGACTAAACCAGGACTAAACCAGGTCTAAACCAGGACTAAACCAGGACTAAACCAGGTCTAAACCAGGACTAAACCTGGACTAAACCAGGACTAAACCAGGACCAAACCAGGACTAAATCAGGACTTAATCAGGTCTAAACCTGGTCTAAACCAGGACTAAACCAGGGCTAAACCAGGTCTAAACCAGGACTAAACCAGGACTAAACCAGGTCTAAACCAGGACTAAACCAGGACCAAACCAGGACTAAATCAGGACTTAATCAGGTCTAAACCTGGTCTAAACCAGGACTAAACCAGGACTAAACCAGGACTAAACCAGGTCTAAACCAGGACTAAACCAGGACTAATCCAGTTCTAAACCAGGACTAAACCAGGACTAAACCAAGTCTAAACCAGGACTAAACCAGGGCTAAACCAGGTCTAAACCAGGACTAAACCAGTTCTAAACCAGGACTAAACCTGGACTAAACCAGGACTAAACCTGGTCTAAACCAGGACTAAACCAGGACTAAACCAGGTCTAAACCAAGACTAAACCAGGTCTAAACCAGGACTAAACCAGGACTAAACCAGTTCTAAACCAGGACTAAACCAGGACTAAACAATGACTAAACCAGGACTAAACCAGGACTGAACCAGGACTAAACCAGGACTAAACCAGGCCTAAACCAGGACTAAACCAGGACTAAACCAGGACTAAACCAGGACCAAACCAGGACCAAACCAGGACTTAATCAGGTCTAAACCTGGTCTAAACCAGGTCTAAACCAGGACTAAACCAGGACTAAACCAGGACTAAACCAATTCTAAACCAGGACTAAACCTGGACTAAACCAGGACTAAACCTGGTCTAAACCAGGACTAAACCAGGACTAAACCACGTCTAAACCAGGACTAAACCAGGACTAAACCAGGTCTAAACCAGGACTAAACCAGGACTAATCCAGTTCTAAACCAGGACTAAACCAGGACTAAACCAGGTCTAAACCAGGACTAAACCAGGACTAAACCAGGTCTAAACCAGGACTAAACCAGGACCAAACCAGGACTAAATCAGGACTTAATCAGGTCTAAACCTGGTCTAAACCAGGACTAAACCAGGACTAAACCAGGTCTAAACCAGGACTAAACCAGGACTAAACCAGGTCTAAACCAGGACTAAACCAGGACTAAACCAGGTCTAAACCAGGACTAAACCAGGACTAAACCAGTTCTAAACCAGGACTAAACCAGGACTAAACCAGGTCTAAACCAGGACTAAACCAGGACTAAACCAGGTCTAAACCAGGACTAAACCAGGACCAAACCAGGACTAAATCAGGACTTAATCAGGTCTAAACCTGGTCTAAACCAGGACTAAACCAGGACTAAACCAGGTCTAAACCAGGACTAAACCAGGACTAAACCAGTTCTAAACCAGGACTAAACCTGGACTAAACCAGGACTAAACCTGGTCTAAACCAGGACTAAACCAGGACTAAACCAGGACTAAACCAGTTCTAAACCAGGACTAAACCAGGACTAAACCAGGACTAAACCAGGACTAAACCAGGTCTCAACCAGGATTAAACCACGACTAAACCAGGACTAAACCAGGTCTAAACCAGGTCTAAACCAGGACTAAACCAGGACTAAACCAGGTCTAAACCAGGTCTAAACCAGGTCTAAACCAGGTCTAAACCAGGACTGAACCAGGACTGAACCAGGACTGAACCAGGACTAAACCAGGACTAAACCAGGTCTAAACCAGGACTAAACCAGGACTAAACCAGTTCTAAACCAGGACTAAACCAGGACTAAACAATGACTAAACCAGGACTAAACCAGGACTGAACCAGGACTAAACCAGGACTAAACCAGGACTAAACCAGGACTAAACCAGGACTAAACCAGGACTAAACCAGGACCAAACCAGGACCAAACCAGGACTTAATCAGGTCTAAACCTGGTCTAAACCAGGTCTAAACCAGGACTAAACCAGGACTAAACCAGGACTAAACCAGGACTAAACCAATTCTAAACCAGGACTAAACCTGGACTAAACCAGGACTAAACCTGGTCTAAACCAGGGCTAAACCAGGACTAAACCACGTCTAAACCAGGACTAAACCAGGACTAAACCAGGTCTAAACCAGGACTAAACCAGGACTAATCCAGTTCTAAACCAGGACTAAACCAGGACTAAACCAGGTCTAAACCAGGACTAAACCAGGACTAAACCAGGTCTAAACCAGGACTAAACCAGGACCAAACCAGGACTAAATCAGGACTTAATCAGGTCTAAACCTGGTCTAAACCAGGACTAAACCAGGACTAAACCTGGTCTAAACCAGGACTAAACCAGGACTAAACCAGGTCTAAACCAGGACTAAACCAAGACTAAACCAGGTCTAAACCAGGACTAAACCAGGACTAAACCAGGTCTAAACCAGGACTAAACCAGGACTAAACCAGGTCTAAGAAACCAGGACTAAACCAGGACTAAACCAGGTCTAAACCAGGACTAAACCAGGACCAAACCAGGACTAAATAAGGACTTAATCAGGTCTAAACCTGGTCTAAACCAGGACTAAACCAGGACTAAACCAGGTCTAAACCAGGACTAAACCAGGACTAAACCAGTTCTAAACCAGGACTAAACCTGGACTAAACCAGGACTAAACCTGGTCTAAACCAGGACTAAACCAGGACTAAACCAGGACTAAACCAGTTCTAAACCAGGACTAAACCAGGACTAAACCAGGACTAAACCAGGACTAAACCAGGTCTCAACCAGGATTAAACCAGGACTAAACCAGGACTAAACCAGGTCTAAACCAGGTCTAAACCAGGACTAAACCAGGACTAAACCAGTTTAGTCCTGGTTTAGTCCTGTTTTAGACCTGGTTAAGACTTGGTTTAGTCCTGGTTTAGTCCTGGTTTAGACCTGGTTTAGTCCTGGTTTAGTCCTGGTTTAGTCCTGGTTTAGTCCTGGTTTAGTCCTGGTTTCTGGTCTTTTTTTGACCTGAACAGCTGAATGGTTCTGTTCCAGATAGAGACGAGAGAGAAAAGTTACACAGAGCAGCTTTAAACACAGACTGTTTGAATCATTATTTATCTTCAATAGTTTTTATTTTATTATTTTTTCAATATAATTTTACAGCTTTTGTTGTGTCTTTTTTATTTTGGGACAGAAAAAGTCACATAAAAACAGATGGATTCATGAATTTATTGCTGATTTCAAAGTTGTACAATTATGATTCAAAGTCAACACAAAACACATGTAAAATCTACAGAGAAACAACACAGAACAAAAATAGTAGAATTGGTGCAGTTTTAGACGAAATCAGAAAATCCCTTTTTACTTTGTGACAGAGCAAAGAGTTAAATACAGTTACATCACACGAGGAACAACATTTGAATTGAAAGAAAGTTCAAATGAAGTGAGTTGAAAACAGTGTCTGATGTAAAATATGTAGAGAATATATGAGTTTAGTTTTGCAGTAATAGTTTGAACAGTAATAGTTTGTGTTGTTGCAGGTGAGTTCAACAAAAGGTCGTCTGTACCACATTCTAACTCAATATTGGGTCAAATGTTTTAATAAGTCAGGTTTTTGTCACCATTTTAATTTTACACACGTCATTTTTATCAAGTTTATAAATGTTTGACTAAATAAGTGCCATATTGTAGCTGAAACTGCATTTTCTACTTTTAAATCCTATCATTTCAAACTAGATTTTGATGCTACAATAATCAAAACAGTCTTTTTCTTTGTCATTTTTGTCAGTTTTTCAAATGAGTGTCTGGTTTCTAGTTTTGGAATTGATGAGTGTCTAGTATTTATTTTTGGACAATCCTCATAAAGAGTCTTTAAACCTTTAACCAATGAGTTAAAAATAAAAGAAACAACTTTGACCCGAAACTGTTGAAAACAAAGCTGTTATTTGAGTTTAGGGAAATGTGCCGTGTGTTCAGGATTCCAATCAAACCCGACTCCAGCGTAGAGCGAGTGAGTGAAAGTGGTCTGGACTCTGTGCAGGAGGCTCATGGTACTTTCAGAGACGCTGTAAAACGCCAAAACCCCTGCACTGTGGTCCAGGTAAACCCCGATTCTGGACGAGACCGGACCTGAGACCTGGGACTGGACTGAGTTAAACACAAATGAAGGACTGGTTTTGTCACAGATTAAGGCCCAGGATTTATCATTGAATCCAAATCTACATTCATTAGAGTTAAACTGTCTGAGGACACATTTAATTCTTTGGTGGAGATTCATTCCTGTCATTTTAACGAGAGAAAAACCAGCCGAGCCAGAGTCCGACCCAAACGCTCAGAACTGTTACACAAGACGATTAGACATTAGTGAGTCATTGTTAAGTGTTTGTGGAAACCATAGGGTGTGTTTTCTAGTAACAGGAATAAAAAGAACAACAATAACTTAGTTTGTTGTGATAAAAAAAATCACGTGCAAAATGATGTATCAGGGGCCCACTGTGAGGGTTTGTCTTGGGCCCAGAGTTTGTTGCTACGGCCCTGGTCAAAAGAAAAAAGAAATATAAAAACATAAACACTTAAGTTGTGCTGCTTTTGATCCAAGTTTAAAGTGTTGTCAGGTTTTTATGATTCTCTGTGACTTTGTTTGGTGGGAAAGTGTCTGTGGTAAATATTTATCATGACATTTTGTGAAATAAAAAGTTGAAATTATAAAAGCTCTTTTTGTCGTGTTTTAGAGTCTGTATATTCCAGTCGACGTTTGCATTCATAAAAACATGATTATTTGAACAGAGAGGAGACAAGGAGAGAGGAGACAAGGAGAGAGGAGACGAGGAGAGAGGAGACGAGGAGAGAGAAGACGAGGAGAGAGGAGACAAGGAGAGAGGAGAGAAGGAGACGAGGAGAGAGGAGACGAGGACAGAAGGAGAGAGGAGACAAGGAGAGAGGAGACAAGGGGAGAGGAGACGAGGGGAGAGGAGACAAGGAGAAAGTAGACGAGGAGAGAGGAGACAAGGAAAGACGAGAGAGGAGAGAGGAGTGAGGAGACGAGGGGAGAGGAGACGAGGAGAGAGGAGACGAGGAGAGAGGAGACGAGGAGAGAGGAGACGAGGAGAGAAGGAGGCAGCTTTTCTAAACTTAACAAACTTTACTTTTATCCGTTTTATTTCTAGAAAAGTAAACGTGTGTTTGAGTTTCATTGAATATTTTGGTCCAGGTTTAAACAGCTGCGTTCTGTTTTCTTTAATCTGTGACTTGTTCTTTGTCTTTGTTAAATTCTTCCATTTCTTTTCTATATTTAACATTGTGCGTCTTTACGGACACAATTATTTGAGCTTCAAGGAAACAAGGAGCAGGAAATAAAGGCTGGTGTGCTGTGTGTCAGGTGTAACAGTCAGGTGAGGACAGGGCCTTTGAATGAGAGCCTGACAGACCGGCAGGACCACAATCTGATCCAAACTCAGCAGGAGAAATGAGCTGCTGTTTGTCTGCACTTTTACTCATTTGGTTTCAGTAAAGACTTGGTCCAAACGTGGCACAGGTCATCGATGTAAACCCTCATTCGTCCAGGTGTGGTCCATCGTAGAAAGGGGTTCAGAGGTTGTCATCCGGACGCCGTTTAAAGATCGAGACGTTTCGACTTTTATCCAAAAGTCATTGTCAATCAGAGAGCTGGTATGGGAACCTGGGCCTTATATGCTACTCTAAGTAGTGGGAGTCCAGCCCCCAGGGAGGAGTCACTGCACTCCTGTCTTTGTTATAAGATTGTTTGTTTGTCACCTGGGATTTAATTAATTGGTCTATCTTGTTGATTAATGGTTGGCCTCACCTAGTTTCACCTGTGTCTAAAGGTCTATTGTTATCTTGATAGTTGGCTGTTGCTCCCTCCTCACTGCTGATTACCTCATTAGCATTTGACTGGTCTATTGATCTGGACCAAGGTGTCAGGAGGCTGTCATAAATTTTGGCTAAATTAAATCTTAAGCCCCCATTCCTGTTCAGGGAAGGATTTTCTCTTTTTACAAAAATGGCCTCCTTTACTCCTCTTTCAAACCAGTTCTTCTCTCTGCTCAAAATCTTCACCTCACTGTCCTCAAACGAGTGATTTGTAGCTTTTAGGTGCAGATGGACTGCACTCTGCGGTCCGGTGGAGGCAGATCTTCTGCGTTGGTACAGCCTTTTGTGCAATGGCTGTTTTGTTTCTCCTATGTAACGTTCTTTACAACTGTCCTCACTGCACTCTATCGAATAAACTACATTGCTCTGTTTCTCTGTCGGCCTCTTGTCTTTCGGGTGGACCAGTTTCTGTTTAAGCGTGTTGCCAGGTTTGTAATAGACAGGGATGTCGTGTTGTCTAAAAATCCTTTGAAACTGGCACAGGTCACTTAAATTATCACTTTTTTATATATTTTTTACTCTCTGTTGGTGACATTGATTTTGCCTTTTTCGTCAAATTGAAGGTTTATATCATAAATAGAACACTTCCTGGTTCGAGGCCCCTGATTGCACAAGCGCTGAAGTTGCCATAGTAACAATAAAGTTGGGACAAACCCAGTGTTGTCAGATCTACAATCACTATGGCATTGGTGCAATAAAGATAAAGTCCTGGTAAATGATTTGTGTCCCTTCCTTTGCACTTTGTTGTTTTTCTGCTCTGGGTCAGACTCAGTTTCTCTTGTTAAACAGTAAACTGAGCCTGGACCAGTGGTAAACCTGGCCGTGTGCCATTTTGATCTGTTCTAGTTCTATTTGAGACGGTGCAAATGTACGGCCTGCAGATGACCTCCTTTGACTCAAGAGAAACAGACTTATCTCTGTTTGCCCCGCCCCCTTTGGACCGTCCAGAGTCCATCCATTTAGGAGTGGATCCAACGTTTGTTTGAAGAATCATCTGATCAAGGATGGGATTAAATATTAAACTGTCCTGTCCTCACTCGACTGATGTAGTCAGTGCTGTTTGTGTTGATTTGTAAAAGTGTGATCCACGCACACGTTTACGTCTGTGACCGGAACAGAAAGATCATTTGTGAACTTTCCACGGAGCTCGGGTGGTGACGTCACACATAACAGAGTTTTCCATTAACCCGATGTTAAATCAGTAGAGATTTTAAATACTAAAGTTAATTCAACAGTGTTCTACCCCAATATGTCGATAAATGTATTTACCAGAAGTGACACAGCAGTTTATCAGGTTCTTCCATGGATTTTTTTGTTCACTTTTAACATTGTTTTGGCTAATGTTTCTCAATAGTCGTGTTTCCACTCGACCTGATCCTCAGACGGTTCACTCGGGGCTCGGGCCGCTCCTGTTAAAGGGGACTGTGTTTCCTGCAGAGGTCCAGCTCCCAGGGGCCCGCGACGTGAGCCGCTGACGTCAAACATGACTAATGTTTTCTTCATAAATAAAATCTAAATTGCACCTGAATTACACGTTTTCTACATGCGGCTGATCTCCCCCATTCATAAAAATAAGTTTGGTAATTACACGTTTGTGGCTGTAAGTCGTGGATAAAGCTTGTGTGAACAAGACACAGCTTCCTGTTTTTCTTGTCAGCTTCTTTTTAACACCTCTTTATGGATGTGTTGGGTTTGGATAGAGTTTGCTGCCGTAGGCACTGAAAAAGTATGACTTTGGGTCTAAATGTGAGTGTCGTAAACAGGAAACAGCTGATACTAACGTGTGCTAGCTTTGTCTTGCTATCTCTGTCGGCTCAACAAACAAAGTTATCGTCTGTTTAAATACGCCACTTTTTCACAAGATCAAGTCAGCGTTTGGTGAGGAATGATTATTTTGTCTTTACATTTTCTGTCTTTCAGTCTCGTTCTCCCTGAGTCCGTGTTCTCTTCTGTTTTCGCTCGTCCAATCACAAACCGCTCGGCGCTAAAGCGAGCTGCCCCCTCTGAGAGCTGTACCTCTAGCGCCCCCTTCAGACCCTCAAACGGAGCAGGGCGGTTCACTTTTGTTCAGTGAAAACACCTGGGACCGTCCCGCTCCACGCCGTACTGCGCTGATGGAAACAGGACTTATGTACGTTTAACTCACGGGCTGCAAACATAGCGGATCTCCATGGTAACTGCTGTTTTTAGACGTTCTATCTCGAGCTCTATTCGCCTTATTCCGCTCCGTACACTTTTGCCTCCTTTTACAGATCCGTACTCCTGTTGTAAACGCACTTTGACGAGAACTCTGTTAAAGCTAACGGCAAACGAGGGAAAAGTCTGGCCGCCAAAATATTACATAAAGTAGACTGATTTGTGTAAAATGTTCAGTGTACACGAACAACAACAAGTCACACTGCACCGATTTCCTGAGCGGTCAGAGAACAGCTTTGTAGAACATATAGTACAACTTATTTCCTGTTAAGCTCGCCTGCCCCGTGTTTCTAATACAACAGAGAAAAGATGGCGGCGCCCACGGGAACGTCCGGAATTGTTAAGTGATGACGTGTCATGGCATATTTTTCTCTCTTCCGGGTCCTTTGCGTCTGTCACTGTGTCAGACGCTGTGTGCCGTCTGCGTCAAATTAATGAGAGTTTTATCGTCCGTTAGCATGCTAGTTGTTGTTAGCTTTATCGTAACGGTAAACTCTGCTCAGAAAGTGGTGGAAAGCTCTTACAAACTCATCAGAGACAATCATTTGGGTGATCAGACAGAAGAATGTGAGTGAGCAATAAAGATTATTTGCTCATGTATTTAACGTTTAGATCAGTTCAAGCTGTGGTGGATCAAAGATAATGACGCCAAAGTAGAAATCTTTAGCTGAGGAGTTTGAGCGAATTCAGTCAAATCTGTCGAAGCCTTTAAAATGTTTTTCTTTATGATATTGAGACACGTGTTTATATTTTCTTTTGAATTAAGGTTTACTTTTTTTATTTCTTTAGTTTTTATTCTTTATTCACAGTACAGCTTTAAACACACCCTGTTTGAGTCATTATTAATCTTGAATAGTTTTTGTTTGACTTTTTAACATATTTATTCCACTTCTTCTGTGAAAAAACTGCAATTCCTCATTAAAAATATACAATTTACGTTTTTTATAATTTATTTTAGATTTTGGGACAGAAAAAGTCACATAAAAACAGATGGATTCATGAATTTATTGCTGATTTCAAAGTTGTACAATTATGATTCAAAGTCAACACAAAACACATGTAAAATCTACAGAGAAACAACACAGAACAAAAATAGTAGAATTGGTGCAGTTTTAGACGAAATCAGAAAATCCCTTTTTACTTTGTGACAGAGCAAAGAGTTAAATACAGTTACATCACACGAGGAACAACATTTGAATTGAAAGAAAGTTCAAATGAAGTGAGTTGAAAACAGTGTCTGATGTAAAATATGTAGAGAATATATGAGTTTAGTTTTGCAGTAATAGTTTGAACAGTAATAGTTTGTGTTGTTGCAGGTGAGTTCAACAAAAGGTCGTCTGTACCACATTCTAACTCAATATTGGGTCAAATGTTTTAATAAGTCAGGTTTTTGTCTCCATTTTAATTTTACACACGTCATTTTTATCAAGATTAAAAATGTTTGAGAAAATAAGTGCCATATTGTAGCTGAAACTGCATTTTCTACTTTTAAATCCTTTTATTATTGGACAATCCTCATAAAGAGTCTTTAAACCTTTAACCAATGAGTTAAAAATAAAAGGCACAACTTTGACCCGAAACTGTGGAAAACAAAGCTGTTATTTGAGTTTAGGGAAATGTGCCGTGTCTTCATAACAATCAAACCTGACTCCAGCGTAGAGCGAGTGAGTGAAAGTGGTCTGGACTCTGTGCAGGAGGCTCATGGTACTTTCAGAGACGCTGTAAAACGCCAAAACCCCTGCACTGTGGTCCAGGTAAACCCCGATTCTGGACGAGACCGGACCTGAGACCTGGGACTGGACTGAGTTAAACACAAATGAAGGACTGGTTTTGTTACAGATTAAGGCCCAGGATTTATCATTGAATCCAAATACACATTCATCAGAGCGTCCTTTTCTCTGAATATCTCTGTATGAAACTGCTATATAAACCCACTCCCCGCTCCACTCCACCTCCCAGTAACAGCGGCCCGTCAGACTCTCTCTGCTCAGGACCTGACACTTGTGACTGAATCTGTCTGGATGATCAGGATAACTCTGGACTTCTCTCACACGTGTTGCTCTTCTGTTTCCATCAGACAGAGACAGATATGTGTGAGCTGTGTTTGGGTCCAGAGTGATGTCTGTAGAATATTGTAAGAAGTCGTCTCTGGTCCTGGGTTCAGCTGGTGACAGTAAAACCTGGACTGGACTCAGAGTGAGCTGGAGTTTGTCCCTGAGCGCTGACACAGCTCTGGTCACTTCCTCAAAGTGGCTCCGGGGCCCTGTCTGAATCCTGGCTGGCTCTGTGCTCTGTGTGTCTGTGGACAGTGAAGCGTAGAGCTGTAGAAACTGGTTATGATCCGGAGTGAGGGACAGTGTGTCCAGCTCAGAGATTCTCCTCTTCAGCTCAGTCACGTCCCGCTGCAGTTGGTCCTGGAGCTCTTGGACTCGGCTCAGTTGGGTCTGCTCCTGGGAGCGGATCTGCTGCTCCACTTCAGAGCGTCTTTTCTCCAGGAGAAGGGCCATCTCTCTGAAGCTGTCCCCGCTGCGCTGCACTGCTGTCTGGGCAGAGCGGCTGATGTCCTGGGCCTCCTGTTTGAGCCTCTTCAGGTCTGTCTCTTTGTCCTGGAGGCTCTGGACCAGCAGGACCCTCCTGTCCGGCAGCTCTGCCTGTCTCTGGGCCCTCTCTGCTGCAGACGACACTATGTCGTGGCCCTTGTGCTGGTCCACAGAGCAGAGGTAGCAGACGCTCTGCTGGTCGCTGCGGCAGAATATCTCCTTCACTTTGTGGTGTTGAGAGCAGATGTTTTCCTGGAGCTTGTGGGACGGCGCCACCAGCTGGTGTTTCTGTAACGCTGCAGCATCATAATGAGGCTGGAGGTGGCTCTCACAGTATGAAGCCACACACTGCAGACAGGACTGGACAGCTTTCAGCTTCCTCCCAGTGCACACATCACAGGACACATCCTGAGGTCCGGCATAGCAGCGGTCAGCAGGGGGCGCTGTGAGCCCAGTCTTCTTCAGCTGTTCTACTAAACCTGCTAACATGAGGTTTTTACCCAGGACAGGCCTGGGGCTGAAGCTCTGGCGACACTCGGGACAGCTGTAGAGCTGCTTCTCGTCCTCTTGGTCCCAGTGATGTTGGACACAGTTCCTGCAGTAGCTGTGTCCACAGGGAATAGTCACCGGATTCTTCAGTAGATCCAAACACACGGGACACAAAAAGGCTTCTTGGTCCTGTGCTTTCTGCGCCATCTCTCCTGGATCAGAGCGACTGAGAGTTTGACTTTGACACAAATGAAACTTAAGAGTGAGAGCAGTGGGAGGAGCCAGGCCGCACCCACAGCTCTGTGTAGATCTGAGGAGGAAGAAGCACCGAGCTGCAGCGCTTTAAAGGCACAGACACAGGTTTGATTAGAGTTTAGACTCTGTCCACAGTTTAAAGTCAGAGACACGTGGTCATTGGGCACAAGTTAAACATGACAAAGAGAATAAAAGAGGCTCAAAGTCTAAAGGATCAGTGCAGTTCCACAGAGCTTTGGTGTGAGGAGGCAACATATAAACAAATATTTCAAATGTGTGTTTTGTTTCTTTTGGACATATTTAGATTTTTTTATTTCCCAAAATGTTTTTCCAATAAATTCCTGGAGTCACATCTGTCCTTATCCTTCCAGTGTTTGTGTGTTTTTATCTGTTATAGTTATATTTCAGACAGTGTTAATGTATGACTTGCAGACGTCAGCGACTGCCAGGACAACTCCTTTGACTCGAGGAGTAAAGCCCCGCCCTCCACCGTCCAGTGTTCACATTCCTGTGCGTCAAACACAGACGCTGCAGCTCAGGAGCCGACTCAGAGTTTGTGTTAAGTGTAGCATTCACAACGCGAGAAATTATATTTACCCTGCACTGAGCCAGTACAAAGGAATCAGCAGAGCTGATATCAAATCAAATCAAATCAAATCAAATCAAATCAAATCAAATCAAATCAAATCAAATCAAATCAAATCAAATCAAATCAGTTTATTTTTATAACGCCCAAAATCACAACAACAGTTGCCTCGATGGGCTACAGGTAAAAGCAGTTCAGATAACTGTCCCAGAATGCCCCAATATGCAAAGTAAGAATAATTATGAGTTTAAGGAACAGCTCAAGGAGAGGAGGAGACCTAAGATTGTTTTTTGTGGTACCAACGATAATAGACACAAATAAAAAATTCATAGAAATGAATGAATAAGAAAGGTAAAAAGATTGCATAGATCCCAATATTTATAATGCTCCCATGTTCAGAATCAGATCAGTTGCACGTCCTCGATGCACAGTTTAAAGTAGAGCGAGCGACAGTTCATACGACCCTGAAAACGACTGTGTGTCCAGAGGATGAGTGTCTGTGAGGGATGGAACAGGTCAGTGTGTGCGGGAGCCTTAAACCGACCCAAACCCAGCCGGGGGGCGGGTTCCCGGCAAGAATAACCACAGATCAGGTCCATTTCTCTTGAATTCATTTGCTAGAAGCCTTTAGCTCACCATCGAGACCTTGGCAGATTTCATAATTTTCGCCTGAACCCGCGGCTTGTTCACAGAGCGCTTGAGCTACAGCAGTGGGCTCTGGCTCCTGCAGCAAACATTCTTCTGTTTGTCTCTCGTGCACCGCTGGCCTCTGGGTTGGACATAATAAAGCTAGCTAGCTACCACAGCTTTGACACCTGCATTACCGTCATGCCTTTGGGTTAAAAGACACTGGCAAATTCATGAGCTTAATAAGTTTATCAAAAGTTATATAAATAAGTAAATTCTCATTATATACATACGTTCATTTCATATTGCAAACTATTAAAAATGTTTTGGATAAAGTTGTCAGAGTGAGACATCTTCACCTTTAAGGATCATTTTGTTTCTGCGCAGAGTAAGCGCTCCTGCATGTCATAGAGGATCTTTGACGTTTTTTCCTCTGGATAAAAATCAAGCCAGTACCAGGTGTAGCCGTAGAACTATAATAAAACCTGGAAGATGAATCCAAAATGGCCGTCCTGTTCCTCCCTGTGGCCTGAGCTCATTGGCGCATGACCCCAAAAAAATGTCTTACTTCCGCATTTACTTCCTGATACGGAGGCGGCCATCTTTGCTTTACTTCCTGATACGGAGGCGGCCATCTTTGCTTTAGGGCGCCACGTGACCACAATCCCCCATGATGCTTTGAGCGACGTGAACGACCAGCAGCTGCAGGTCTTTGTGTTAGCGTTAGCTTGTGTGATTGTAGTTGTGTTCTTCATGTTAGACACACGTGAAGCGTCTGAAATGAAATAAAATACAACTTACAGGTGTCTCTAGTCGAGCCTTTTCCACGAGCTTCTGTTTGTATCGTCCGACGCTCGTCCACGTGACTCGCACATGTTTGTGTGACGTCACTTCATATAAAAACGGTAATTTAGGTGATTTTAGAAACGGTAGAAAAGAATATTTCCTTCTATTTTATTTAAATACTGATAATAATTCAGTCCTGTCTGTGATTATAATGTGACATTTTAGAAAAAGGCTGGTTCCAAGAGGCTGCAGTACCTCACACGACCACTAATCAATCTGGGACACAGACAGAGGGGGTGTGGCTTATCCAGTTCTTTTAATACATCCATGGGTGAAGCAGGTCTGAAAGAGGCTCTTAACACGGAATTGCACCACCACTTTTGCACATTGCACTATCTGCCAACTGTACATTCTGTATATAGTCTTAGTCTATCTTAGTCTACTTTATTCTTAATTTTATGCATGCCTCTTTTATATATTTTATTATATTTTATCCATTGCTTTATGTTGTACCTTACGCCGAAGCAAGTTCCTGTTTGTGAATTTTTTTATCACTGACAACGGCAATAAACCGCTTCTGATTCTGATTGTGAATGTGCTGTAAACGTTTGATCCCTGGGAAACAGTCGTCTTTGTATTTGTACGTTCACAAACACTCTGAACGCATTTGATTTGATGATTTGTTGTAAAGTTGTGGTTATTACATGCAGCTAACATGACTGCCTTACTCCATGTGCATAACTACTTGTTTAAGCACACCCAATGTACAGTGTAGTCTGTAATATGCACTTTTTCTGTATTTTTCTGTAGAACATGGTTTAAAGCTCAGAAAGTCACTGTAGCAGAAAATGTGTCCTTTAAAAGTTGAGTTTCTAAACCTTTTGCTGTTTTATTTTAAACAATGATTATCTTAGACTGGCACAATCCTCTTTTACATATTACATATTATTTATTTAGCTTATTTTAGTTTGTAGTTTAGATGTAAACCCTGCGATGAGCTCAGAACACAGAAAGCCTTTATAACAGCGAAGTTAGAAAACACAAAGACTTCTGAAGAGACCAGAGAAATGACAAAACATCATGAAATAAACATGTTTTATACTTAAAGGGCCTCTGACAGGTTGGACATGTAACTAAAATACAGGTAACATAAACATATTTAAAGTTTTACCAAAGAAATTATACATTTGATCACGATTTAGCTTTTGTAATAACTTCCTGGTTGAAAACGATGACGTTGCACTAGGAAACGACTTCGTACATTGGGCTAAAACTCAGCAAATGTCGTAGATTTTTTAATGTGACGAATAAAAATAAATATAAATATAAATAAAACACCTTTATTTTGTCAAATTAACATTTTAAGGGTAAAAAAAGTTGTTTATTTGGGGTAAATTATGCAAAACCTTTGGATGGAATGAGTCTCACAGTGTGACGTCATCAGTTTTGTCAAATTTTGTCTTCAAATTATGACTCGATTGTTGTAAAAGTAGATTTTTTATGTTGTGTAGGTATTAATGCACCAAATAAGATCAAAATTAGAACATCGTCAAAACCCGTCACACGCCCTTTAAATGTGCAGATTGGCTTAATCGTTCATTCGTTTGTGACTAAACGATGGATTTGAATTCTCGGAAAGTATTTACTGGGGTTTTCCTCCAGTTGTGACTTATATCTACACATAATGTCATTTCAATATTATCATTTATCGATATTTTTCTTTTTTTTTTTTATTTAGATTTTGTTGCAGTTTTCCCACAACATTACACCCAAACAGGCATAAATAAATAAATAAATAAATAATAATTAAAAAAAAAAAATGTTTATATCGAAACAGTTTTTCTTCTGTTCTAAGGCGATACGCACTTCAGGATGTGTTACCACGACCCGCTTGTTCCGAACACTGGGTGTGGCTCAAACATTTAAAACATATTTATATCTCAAGTACTACTCCAAATGTCAATCAAAGTAACATTTTTGTGCATTAATAACGTATTTGATTTGCGTTACATTGTGGAGCCGTCCTTACCTTTCAAAACACAAAGAAGAACTGCAGCTTAAAGTGCGTATGACGGGTTTTGGTCATTTTCTAATTTTGACTTTAGTTTGTGCATTAATACCAGTTGTAAATGTAAATTTTAGTTTTACACCAATCAAGCTGCCGTTTGTGGAGAAAAGTTAATGTTGAAAATTACAGGACGTAAACAAACTGATGACGTCACACTGTGGAGACAAAGGTTATCCATAATTTACGCAAAATAAACAACTTTTTTGATCCTTTAAACATTGATTCAACAAAATAAAGGTGTTCGCATGTGTTTGTATTCGTTAAATAAAAACAAAAAAACAAAATGGGAATGGGATGGGGGTGCGGGGGTGGGGATACAGTACAGAGTCCCAAAGTAATACAAAGTTGAAAAGAAGGATACATACGTTGGCGTATTATACATATCCATAATAATAATATCCATATAATATATGCACATACATGTAGGGCCCATATATACATTAACTTAAGTCCTTAGTTTACTCATATTACATTTGTATATTAGCATTATATAATAGCACAGTCACAACAATTTACCGTCTCATAGTGCACTTTGTTTGTCCAGGCGGAGTTTAACTGTGGTCCATGGGTCAATGTCCAAAAGAAGAGCCGCCTGTTCCATAGAGATGTCCAAAAAGTATTTTATTTATATCGAAATTCTTCTGTTCTTTCGATATTTTTTCTGAGGCAATACATCGCACTCCAGAATGTGTTACCACGACCCGCCTGATGAGGAGAAAACGGCCCCCGAAGTCACAATGTCCCCCAGAAACCTGTGCACGAAACATCTTCAGGAGCAGATTGTTGTTTCCAAATGAAAGCCCATGTGTCGAGAGAGAAAACCGACGAAAAAAAAGGTTTTGCTCGCCTTAAAAAGCGCTCTCACCCACACACACCATTTTATTTTCCTCTCTGCGATAAACAATTCGCGACAGAGTGATTTATGTTCGTTAAAAAGGTGACTTCCCCCGTTAAGTGTTTCATTAATTAACCCGTGAAGTCCTTTACCTGCTTCACGTCTGTTTTACTGATGAGCAGAACGTCCAGTGCAGCTTTTAGATTCAAGAAAACAACAACAAAAAGTGTCTGTTTTTGATTTTTGTCGTGAAATAAAGTCAAACCAGTGTTGCCCCAGAACAGATAAAGTGTAAAAGCAGATCTTAAGGTGAAAAGGAGACGGCTGTGTTCTGCTGCAGCTAATTTTAAATCGTTTTATCGTCCAAGAACCAGAATCTGACACAGTCGCGTGGTTAGCATGCTAGTTGTTAGCGTCATGGCTTCTCTGCGCGTTCCTCAAACTTTCACGCTTTGACGATGCTCCTGAGTTACGTCAAGTTCATCGTTTTGTCACAATCTGCTCATTTAAGGAAAGACGCTACAGGCAAAACGCATTTTTCAGTTTTTTGGTCAGTTTTCTCTCTCACACGTCGACTTTCATGTGGAAACTACAAACGTGTCCAATCTGCTCCTGAAGATGTTTGATTCTCCATTGAATCCACTTCATCCATAGATTTCTCTTTCTCTTCTTTCTTTCTTTTCTTCAAATGTGTTTTTGTCCCTCGAGACATAAAGATCAGCCTTAAAGTAGATCCACACAAACTGTACCTAAAACTGATTTATTGAAGTTTTATGTCAAAAAAATTAGGTGAAATTTGAATTTTTAGGACAATTTTTAGTCAAATCCAGTTTACTTAAAAACTAAATAAGAAATCAAAATTCTCTCTGTACATTTATTTATAACTAATATGTTACAAAATTAACCAAGATTCAGAATTAAATGTCCCAAATATATTGATTTTTGGCCGTTTTTACATAAAATGCCTTATGAAAAACGTGTTTTTTTCTTACATTTATGTGACTAAACTACAGGAGAAGTTTACAATTGATATCTTTAAGTTTAAGATGTTTTCCTTTTCACCTTAAGTATAAAAATGTTTATTTTGTCTGGTCTCCTCAGAAGTTAATTTATTAAGAGTTAATACGTTGTCATACATTTAAAAATGCCGATTTGTTTATTTTACACATAAAAATACATGCAAACGCCTTCGCCTAATCGATGTTTAAAGGATTTTTTAAATTAGTTTTTTAGTTTTACTTCCTGGTTGTAAATGATGACATCACACTGGGAAATCACCATAGCAACCACACTGTGCACGGGGCCAAAACTCATTCAGGGTCACGGATTTGTTTATTTTACGAATAAAAATACAGGCCAACGCCTTTATTTTGTTGAATCAATGTTTAAAGCATCAAAAAAAGTTGTTCAAAAGTCAAAATTAGAAAATCGTGAAAACCCGTCACGTGCCCTTTAACCTCGTGAAGCGACAGCGCCCTCTGCTGTTCTGACACGTTCACATCTTCACCAGCTCAGAGTTCACGTTTCATTTATTCATTTCCTTTCCACAGATTTTATTCCGTGTTCTTCTGATGTTTCTCACACCGCGGTTTGAAAACTCACACTGAAATTTCTTTGTAGATTATACTCAGGTTTAAAATATTCAGAGGGTTCTGCGCAGAGGGAGGAACGTTCAAGCAAAAGTCGATTAAAACACTGGCTCAAATGACGCTTTGTCGATCGACAGGGAGAACGTGCAAACTCCACCGACAAAAGCCGCCGGAAATCAAAGGTTTTCAGCGGAGTGTATTTTTAACTCGAGCGTTTGCAGCTGGAAGGACTTTTTCTTGTTCGGATTAAAGCGTGTTTGTTCTCTCTGTTTTTCTTTTGTTGAAAAATACATCTCCTTTTTACGTTTCTCTTTGACAAAGTAGATCTTTCGGCTCCGGAGACGTTTGTGAAATGTTTTAAACCTCACAGTGAGACGATCCCCTGTCACTCTTTAAATAACATGTTTCTGAATCCAAATGTTGAGGAAAATCACTGTTGTGTGTTGAGTTGAAGTGTCCTTTATCTCCCCATGCCGTTATCAGACAAAGAAACTGACATTCTACGTTAATCTGAGTGGCAGAATAGCTTTTTTAGACAAAATACATTTAAAAAATACAATGATTTCGCCTGAAATTCGCTCCCAAATTATGAAACAATTTGCCACGAAACATTAAATTTACTGAAGAAAAGACTCACTTCTTTGCCCTTGAATCACTTTATTTTATTGCTTTTATTGAATAGTTTACACTGGCTCGTTCTTGTTTAATTTTAATAGTTTGTACTGGCTTTTTTTTTTGCTTTTTAATTAATAATTGTGTCGCTCCCGTGTGAACTTTGACCTTGACTTATCAATATTCTGCTAACAGCGCTGTACAGCTGCATGGTCTCACCTCACAAAACAGCTCTGAACTCTTGCGTGGTCTCCCTGTTTACCCCTGTACAGCTGCATGGTCTCCCGCTGTTCTCCTTAAATGTCTGTACAGCTGCATGGTCTCTCTGTATTCTTCTAACAACACAATGGTCAGCTGCATGGTCTCACCTCACAAAACAGCTCTGAACTGTTGTGTGCTCTACCTGTTTACCCCTGTACAACTGCATGGTCTCACGCTGTTCTCTTTAAAGTTCTGTACTGCTGCATGGTCTCTATATTCTCTTACCAGCACTCTGTTCAGCTGCATGGTCTAACCTCACAAAACAGCTCCGAAATCTTGCACGGTCCCCATAGTTTACTCCTGGACAGCTGCATGGTCTCCCGCTGTTCTCCTTAAAGTTCTGTACAGCTGCATGGCCTCTCTGTATTCTCCTAACAACACTCTGTGCAGCTGCATGGTCTCACCTCACAAAACAGCTCTGAACTCTTGTGTGCTCTCCTAGTTTACTCCTGTACAGCTGCATGGTCTCCCGCTGTTCTCCTTAAATTTCTGTACAGCTGCATGCTCTCTCTGTATTCTCCTGACAACACTCTGTGCAGCTGCATGGTCTCAATTCACATAACAGCTCTGATCTCTTGGGTGCTCTCTCGGTTTACTCCTGTACAGCTGCATGGTCTCCCACTGTTCTCCTTAAAGTTCTGGACAGCTGCATGGTCTCTCTTTAGTCTCTTAACCACTCTGTTCAGCTGCATGGTCTCAACTCACATAACAGCTCTGATCTCTTGTGTGCTCTTCTAGTTTACTCCTGTACCGCTGCGTGGTCTCCCGCTGTTCTTCTTAAAGTTCTGGACAGCTGCATGGTCTCTCTGTATTCTCCTAATAACACTCTGTACAGCTGCATGGTCTCTCCTCACATAATAGCTCTGAAATCCTGTGTATGCTCCCTATTTTCTCCTGTTCAGCTGCATGGTTTCTCGCTTATTACATCTCTGTTTATCTGCATGGTCCCTCGCTCAGCTCTTATCATGGCTCTGGACACCTGCGTGGTCTGCCTATATTCTCTTAACAACTCTGTACCGCTGCATGGTCTCTCTCTGTTCTCCTTAAGACTTTGAACACCTGCATGGTCCCTCTAACCTCATTTAACAGCTCTGAACACCTGCGTGACCTCCCTCTTTTCTCCTGTTCAACTGCATGGCCCCCTCAGCTCTGGTTACTGCTCTGGGTACCTGCATGGTCTCTCTCAACTCACATACCAGCTCTGAACTCCTGCGTGG
Source organism: Rhinogobius similis (assembly GCA_019453435.1). Taxonomy (NCBI): domain Eukaryota; kingdom Metazoa; phylum Chordata; class Actinopteri; order Gobiiformes; family Gobiidae; genus Rhinogobius; species Rhinogobius similis. Next base: position 3,398,728 of record CM033633.1, read on the forward strand.
TCCCTCTCCTGGGCAGCTGCATGGTCTCTCTCTGCACTCCTAAAAGGACTAAATATGTGCATCTATTCTTATGTAACTGCTCTGTACAACTGTATGGTCTTACTATCTCCTCGCATTCACTGATGGACTCCTGCGTGTTTTTTGGCTCTCCTCCTGTACAGCTGCATGGTTCCCCAGCTCTTATTATTCACCTTATTCGTGAAGTTGTCGTACGCGCCGCCGTCTTGTTTCCGTTGTAGTTCACACGGAGCAGACGAGCTCAACAGAAAATAAGTTCTACTCGACTAAAAAGACGTTTTCAGGAAATCGTTGTGTTGTGACTTGTTGTTGCTCGTGTTCATTAAACATTTTACACAAATCAATCTACTTTATGTAACATTTTAACGGCGAGACTTTTCCCTCGTTCATCATTAGCTTTAACGGAGTTCTCGTCAAACAGAAGTGCGTTTACAACAAAAGTGTGATCTGTGGAAAAAAAGAGGCACAAGTGGGCGGGGCAGAATAAGGTGAATAGTCTCCCTCGTTCCGCTGTACACCTGCGTGGTCCCCGTTAGCTCTGATTCCAGCTCTGTACACCTGCGTGGTCTCCCTCGTTCCTGCTGTACACCTGCGTGGTCCCCGTTAGCTCTGATTCCAGCTCTGTATACCTGCGTGGTCTCCCTCGTTCCTGCTGTACACCTGCGTGGTCCCCGTTAGCTCTGATTCCAGCTCTGTACACCTGCGTGGTCTCCCTCTTTCCTGCTGTACACCTGCGTGGTCTCCCTCGTTCCTGCTGTACACCTGCGTGGTCTCCCTCGTTCCTGCTGTACACCTGCGTGGTCTCCCTCGTTCCTGCTGTGCACCTGCGTGGTCTCCCTCTTTCCTCCTGTACACCTGCGTGGTCTCCCCTGTTCGTCCTGTACACCTGCGTGGTGGTCTCCCTCTTTCCTCCTGTACACCTGCGTGGTCTCCCTCGTTTGTCCTGTGCACCTGCGTGGTCTCCCTCTTTCCTGCTGTACACCTGCGTGGTCTCCCTCGTTTCTTGCTGTACACCTGCATGGTCTCCCTCTTTCCTGCTGTTTACCTGCGTGGTCTCCCTCAGCTCTGATTCCAGCTCTGATTCCAGCTCTGTACACCTGCGTGGTCTCCCTCAGTTCTGATTCCAGCTCTGTACACCTGCGTGGTCTCCCCCGTTCCTGCTGTACACCTGCGTGGTCTCCCTCGTTCCTGCTGTACACCTGCGTGGTCTCCCTCGTTCCTGCTGTACACCTGCGTGGTCTCCCTCGTTCCTCCTGTACACCTGCGTGGTCTCCCTCGTTCCTGCTGTACACCTGCGTGGTCTCCCTCGTTCCTGCTGTACACCTGCGTGGTCTTATCATTCCAGCTGTACACCTGCGTGGTCTCCCTCTTTCCTGCTGTACACCTGCGTGGTCTCCCTCGTTCCTGCTGTACACCTGCGTGGTCTCCCTCTTTCCTGCTGTACACCTGCGTGGTCTCCCTCTTTCCTGCTGTACACCTGCGTGGTCTCCCTCAGCTCTGATTACAGCTCTGTACACCTGCGTGGTGATCTCCCTCTTTCCTGCTGTACACCTGTGTGGTCTCCCTCAGCTCTGATTACAGCTCTGTATACCTGCGTGGTCTCCCTCGTTCCTGCTGTACACCTGCGTGGTCTCCCTCTTTCCTGCTGTACACCTGCGTGGTCTCCCTCAGCTCTGATTACAGCTCTGTACACCTGCGTGGTCTCCCTCAGCTCTGATTACAGCTCTGTACACCTGCGTGGTCTCCCTCGTTCCTGCTGTACACCTGCGTGGTCTTATCGTTCCTGCTGTACACCTGCGTGGTCTCCCTCAGTTCTGATTCCATCTCAGTATACCTGCGTGGTCTCCCTCGTTCGTCCTGTACACCTGCGTGGTCTCCCTCGTTCGTCCTGCACACCTGCGTGGTCTCCCTCGTTCCTGCTGAACACCTGCGTGGTCTCCCTCGTTCGTCCTGTACACCTGCGTGGTCTCCCTCGTTCGTCCTGTACACCTGCGTGGTCTCCCTCGTTCCTGCTGGACACCTGCGTGGTCTCCCTCGTTCCTGCTGGACACCTGCGTGGTCTCCCTCGTTCCTGCTGTATACCTGCGTGGTCTCCCTTGCTCCTGCTGTACATCTGCGTGGTCTCCCTCGTGCCTGCTGTACACCTGCGTGGTCTCCCTCACCTCGTATTACGGCCGATCGCGTCTCGTTAAATTGATGTGTCCGGACTCTTTAAAGGCCGGTTCACGACCTCCATCGACTCGTTCTCCGCTCGCGCTCCCATTGATCTTCTGTTCTCTGATTCTTAAATTAATGTCGCGCAGGTTTGAGCAGGTTTGGCCCCTGCACCTCGGCTGCTGCGTGTTAAATATTCATAAACATAATTAGCAGAAGTGAATGCTCAGCGTTTGAGACTGTTTTTTTTATGTAAAGGGTAGTTTTTTTTCCAGAGTATTTATCAGGAGAGAAAGGAGACATTGAATCTGAGTAAAAGCCTGTGTCGCTAAGTCGCGCCTGCTAAAACTAATAGTGCACTTTACTAAATTGAATTAGGTTGAAGTTATAAGTTCTTGAAGTTACGGCTAAACTATTAATCCTTTCGATGGGCATTATGTATTCTGAGCATGAAAACACTTAAGGCCAGACACGACAGGCAACATTTTTTGTTTTTTGGTCAGTTTTCTCTCTCACACGTCGACTTTCATGGAAACAACAAACGTGTCCAATCTGCTCCTAAAGATGTTTGATTCTTCCATTGAATCCACTTCATCCATAGATTTCTCTGGGACATTGTAACTTCAAAGGACGTTTTCTTAAAATGCATTTTTGTCCCTCGAGACATAAAGATCAGCCTTAAAGTAGATCCACACAAACTGTACAATCTGGACTCAAGATTTTGATGAAACGTACAGAAGGATTTGTCAATGTCTAATTCTAAAACAGATTTATTGATGTTTTAAGTCCAATAAATGAGGCGAAATTTGAATTTTTAGGACAATTTTCAGTCCAATCTAGTTTACCCAGAAACAAAATAAGAAATCCAAAATAATAATCCATAAATAATAATATTTGTACAAAATGGACCACGAAATTTAAACCTGGTTCTGTCCATTTATGGATTTTTGTCTGTTTTTACATAAAATGCCTCAATTCCACATGAAAATATGACATGATGAAAAACTATAATATATGTTTTTTCTTACATTTATGTGAGGTTTACAATTGATATCTTTAAATATTTCTAAATCTTTCTATCTAAAAGATTTTTTCCTGTTCACCTGAAGCGTCTCCCCTTAAAATCTACATTTGTGAAGTGAAGAAATTTTTGAAAAAATAAATGTTTAAAATGACAGGAAGTAGTGCTGATTTTTAAAATGTGATGTCATCAAAAAGCGACGTAAAATACACTCAAGTGACACATTTTCTGACAGTTTAAACCATCATTCAACAAAATAAAGTGTTATCAGGGATTATTATTTGTCAGATCATAACTATTGTGTGATGTCTGTGGATGTGGCCCTTGTTTACAGTCTGGTTGCTACGGTATAGTTGTGGAATGACCTCTAAGGCTACGTTCACACTGCAGGGTATGATGCCCAATTCGGATTTTTTGTTTAAATCCGATTTTTTAATGTGGTTGTTCACGTTACAAAAACAATGCGATTGCCGTTTGTATCTGGTGTGGACGGAATGCGGCGTTATGCGGCACAAAAGAACACAACGTCACACACAGCGTACTGTGTTTACGGAAGTAAACATGATCCAACTGGAGTACCTCTCAGTCGTGAAGCATTTGTGGCAATTTATAGATTTTTTTTGCAACCGGGGCTTTAGTTTCTTTAAATTTCGCACGGAGGTTTTTTATTTTCCGCTGGCACTGCAGCCAGGAGCGCTTAATCCCTCGCTCGGCCAACTCCTTCGCTATCTCCTCAAACTCCGCCCGATTACGATACAAACCTTCAATTTTTGCCTGAATTGATTGGTCGCCCCATATATTTATCGGCTCACAAACTTCTTCCTTTTTCCATTCACAGTTTTCGGCGCCTCGTGCCTCGTCCACCATTTCTTTCCGCTATCAACTCTTGTTTTTTGGCGCTTTCCACTTTGACTCAAAATGATGACGTGTGACCCGGAGTGTCGCCTGTTGATGACGTTTTGGTGATGACAGGACTTGAGCGTCAGATTGAAGTCCATTCTAAAAGTGCGGATACATATCCACAGATTTATATCCACATACCAAAGTGGCCTGGGGCGGATTTGAAAAAATCGGATACAAGTCACATTTGGTCAAAAAAATCCGATTTGACCTGCAGTGTGAACGTAGCCTAACTGTGTCATGTTTGTGTCATGTTCAACCAGGAAGTGACATCATAAACTTTACACAAACTGTCAAAGAAAAAGAGACAAAAAACGTGACAAAACTAACAAAAGCGCGACTGGAAGCGACAGAAACACAACTCCAAGCGACAAAACTGAGACCAAAAGAGACAAAAACACAACAAAAAGCAACAAAAACTCAACTGTAAGTGAAAAAAAAGCAACAAAAGCGACAAAACATTCACTAAAGGGACACAAATTTGGGTCATATTTGTGTCGCGTTCAACAGGAAGTGACATCATAAACTTTACACAAACTGACAAACTGGAACAAACGGGAAAAATCAGCATCAAAACGACACAAAACGTTTCAATCCGTTGTTTTAGGTGAATATATCATTCTCAAATCAACAAAATGTCACACGGCGATCAGTAAACCCTTTAAAAGTCTGAAGAAAAACGTCTGTAAATTCAGAGCAGAGGCAAAAGTGAAGCTCAACATGATGTGATTTCACTGAGAAACTGGGATTAACCTCAGAATATCACAAAATATGAAAAATGTAGATGATTTTGTCTCAGTAAAAGCCTCAGACACATGTGAGTGACATCAGAGCTGCTTTAAACACATTTATTATTGTGTTTTACATCATGTTTGAGGAAATTATGATCAACTCTTTGCATTTTTGATGAAGAACAATCCAGATTTATGGGATTTTACTGGAAAAATACTCACAGAAATGTTGAGCGCACAATCATTTTCATTTTATCTAGAGATATATTAGATACTGTTCCATAAATTAGATTCTTTTGAAGCTAAAATACAATTTTAAGACTAGAACATTGTATTTTGTCCATCGTTTGTTACAGAAAATCAAACTAACTGACCTTTCTACTCTGGAAATTCAAATGTGTCGCTTTTTTCCGACACAAACACTTCAAACCATAGAATTTAGATCTAATGTGAGACAATCATTGAAACATTTAGTCTCCAGTCAACTCTATTCTGGAATTCTGACACATTTTAAAGGGTCTATAACAATAAATACGCCACAGAAGTGCAATACCCGCTGTTTAAAAACAAATTAAAGTGACAAACGGTGCGACGTCACGGTCTTTTAACGTGTGTGAGTTCATTTAGCACAATCACAGCGCCTATATCTAAACCGTGTGCCGTGTCGGGGGTTCTGCTGTACATTTTCGGCGCGTAGCTGCGGTTTGCATTCTCATTTCACACTTTTCCGTATCTCGCTCATAACTTTCGGGGACATGTTTTTGGTTTAAAAGTCATTTCCCGGGCGCTCCGGGCCTGTGCAGGTGTGACAGGCATATTAATATTTCCAATTACCGCGGCGTGTGCACCGTAAACTCCCGCCTTTTCAAACGCGAGGCGGATAAATGAACGACTGTGAAGTGAATGTTCAGAATGTTCAGAATGTCAGGGGGGCGTGAACCTGTGAGGGTGAAGGGCGGGGTCAGAGCGCCATCTGAGGCTGAAGGGCGCGAGTTTGTGCAATTTTTAATCTGCGATCGTTTGGCAGATTAAAAAAATGTGTTTCGTGGGTGAGAGAAAAAGAGAGAGAACGAGAGAGAGAACGAGAGAGATTGAGATAGAGGGAGAGAGAGAGAGGGAGAGAGAGAGAGAGAGAGAGAGAGAGAGGGAGAGACAGAAGGAGAGAGATAGAGAAGGAGAGAAAGAGAGAAGGAGAGAGAGACATGGGAAGTGGTGAGAGAGAGAGATTGAAAGTAGAGAGAGAGAGAGAGAAAAGAGAGAAAGAGAGAAGGAGAGAGAGAAAGAGAGAGAGAGAAGGAGAGAGAGAGAGAGAAAGAAAGAGAGAGAGACAGAGAGAGAGAGAGGGAGAGAGAAGGAGAGATAGACAGGGGAAGTGGTGAGAGAGAGAGAGATTGAAAGTAGAGAGGGAGAGGAGAGGGAGAAAGAGAGAGAAGGAGAGAGGAAGTAGAGAAAGAGAGAGAGAGAGGAGAGAGACAGGGGAAGTGGAGAGAGAGAGAGATTGAAAGTAGAGAGAGAGAGAGGAGAGAGAGAGAGAGAAAGAGAGAGAGAGAGAGAGGTGCAACATAAAACAATGAATAAAATTGTAGCAAAATACATAAATAAAGACATGCATAAAGAATAAAATAAAATAGAATAGACTTGGACCAAACACAGGGACAGTCCAAATGTGACAGTGAGAGCGGCTTTTATTCTCTGGTTGTTAAAGGGGCAGGTGAAGTGTTCATGTCCAACGGCAGAAGGACAGAGACGGGAGGGTCTGGTCCGGATGGAGGTTCTGGTCTGGATGGACTGTAACCCGAGGGGAGGGGCTTAAATACGCCATATTTGGTAAGTTCATTCTGTCGTGTAATTATTATCTTGTTTCTGACGAAGGGAAGTCCTCTTAGGGAAATGAGCTTCTAGCTTTTTACAAACTGTCTGATTAGAAGAACCTCATGAGTGAATCCAACATCGACCTGCTCCGAGTCCTGGAGACGCTCAGGTCCTGGAGACGTAAAGGTCCTGGAGACGCTCAGGTCCTGGAGACGCTCAGGTCCTGGAGACGCTCAGGTCCTGGAGACGCTCAGGTCCTGGAGACACACAGGTCCTGGAGACGCTCAGGTCCTGGAGACGCTCAGGTCCTGGAGACGCTCAGGTCATGCAGACGCTCAGGTCCTGGAGACGCTCAGGTCCTGGAGACGCTCAGGTCCTGGAGACGCTCAGGTCCTGGAGAGATGTTCTTCTTCTCAGCAGAGCGCACAATGTCCTGTAGTCTGTGTTTGTCTCTGGCTGTGGCTCCTGGACCACACGGTGATGGAGGAGGTGAGGATGGACCACACGGTGATGGAGGAGGTGAGGATGGACTCGATGATGGTCGTGTAGAACTGCACCATCATCTGCTGCAGCTCGTCTTTCCTCGGCTCCTCAGAAGTCCATCCTCTGCTGGTTCTTCTTGATGATGGAGCTGATGGTCAGCTCCACTTGAGGTCCCGAGTGAAGGAGGTGCAGAGGAGGAGGAAAGAGTCCACGGTGGTGATGGGACAGTCTGTCAGGGCGAGGGGGTGCAGGGGGCTGAGATCATCTCCACCGTCTTCTGTTGAGCTCCAGGTCGTTGTGGCTGCACCAGGACACCAGCCGCTCCACCCCCCTCCTGTGACAGACTCAGGGCTGTCCCAGATGAGTCCCATGAGGCCGGTGTCGTCTCAGACTCGGTCAGTTTTACAGAGTCGTGGCTGGAGCTGCAGCAGTCGGTGTCACGGGGAGAAGAGAAGAGGGGAAAGTCCACAGCCCTGTGGAGCTCCTGATGGACCGAACCAACAGTTATATAGAATTATACAGAAATACACTGCTCTTTTCTGTGTAAAGAGTTGTTTCTGCATGAACTCCTGTGGCTTTTGAGTGCAGTTTGTGTCAGAAACACAGAGATATTTCACAGTTTTGATGCATTTTTCCAATAAAATAATGTCTCGCAGTCCACGATCATTTCCATCGTCTTCTGATCAAACATCTTTGGGAGCAGACTGGACATGAAAGTTGATAAGTCAAGAGAGCAAACTGACCAAAAAACAAAACATTTCATTCGTTTTGCCCGTAGTGTCTCACATCAAACCAGCAGAGGGCGCTCCGTCTGACACAACAAGAAGAAGAAGAAGCAGATGTTTTGCTCAGAGCTTTTCCTGCTGAAGTGACTCACGGCTCAGACTTGTTCTTGTTTTGTCTGAGTTGTTTCTCCTTTTTTTTTCCACTGAACTGTTTTTACTGCAGACACATTCACCCCGTGTTACTGTAAACGTGATTTCGACACATGATTCTCGCTCCGGGTCAGTCTTTTACTCCTCGTCCTGGTTCTGAAGGCTCCTCTATGGAGCTAATTTAATGACACATGTATTTGCAAAGAAAATAATAGTTTTGAACATGCTCTGTAAAGTTTCGAGGAGCCAAAAACAAATGCGAGAAGAAAAATCAGGTTTGCAAATAAAAAATGTGTAATGACGTGTATAGATATTTTTTTGCAAATAAAAAAAAAGGGGTGCACGGTGGCAGAGCGGCTAGAGCTTCTGCCTCTCAATAAGGAGATCGTGGGTTTGGATCCCGCACCACCCCAACATCACACGATCTCTCTTGGTGGAGTCTGCATGTTCTCCTCGTGTTACCGTGGGTTCTCTCCAGGTTCTCTGGCTCCTCCCACCGTCCAAAGACATGACTGTGTTCAGGTTAATTGACAACTCTAAATTGCCCGTAGTGAATGAATGTGAGAGTGAATGGTTGTCTGTCCTTGTCTCTGTCTCTGTTTTTGCTGCGACGAGTGTCCACTGTCCAGGGTGTACCCCGCCTAAGGCCCAAAGTCACTGGGATAGGCTCCAGTCACCCGCGACCCCTAACGGGAATAAGCGGTGGAAAATGAATGAATGAATGAATAAAAAAAAAGTTTGCAGAAATGTATAATTTTTCAAAGAAATAATTTTTATTTTTCACACAAGAAAAAATATATTTGTGAGAAAAATTCAATGCCACAACTCTAATGTTCCTGTGTAATACCCATTTTTCACCTGCGCTGCCCCCTTGTGTCTTTGCGGAGCAGTGTTTTCTTTCCTCGTCTCTTTTTTTTTTTTGCGCGTGGACTTCTGGCACTGGCTTTGCGTGGGGGGAGGAGTCAGGTGATTGACTGGTGAAGGGCGGGAGCAGACCTCCCCCTCCTGCTACGCCATCGTCCTGCGTCTCACAGTCAGATAGAGAAAGGAACCCAGTAAACAAACAGTTTGGTAAAGTTAGCATCATATTCAGAGATTCGGACCTCCGAGGTCAATAGCTCTTAAAGGTCCCATATTCTGCTCTTTTCCCCTTCACACAGTCTATTCTCAGGGCTTTGTTGATACATTTTCTCGTTGTGTAATATCCATAACATAACAGTTTACAAAAAACACCCATTTCTTGGACTGGCCCCCCTCCTGCAAAAGCAAACGGCTCACTCTGAGATCTGACCCCCCTGAACAGAGAGCAGGCTGCCTCCCCCGCCCAACCCGCGAGCCTCCCCCGCCCAACCCGTGCCGAAGCCTAGAGCGGAGATAGCGCATGCTCCGTGTGCTCCGGTAAACAGCGATACACAAACACTGAATAAACATTTTCTGGTCCTGACGGTGCGTCGTGCTGAGTCCTACGTCCTGGATCTGACCTGGAGTTTGACGTGCTCCAGGGCCTCGACGACGGACGTGCCGTTTGGTAAATAACAAGCTAACTCTTCGATCTGTCGTATCCATTGTGTAATTACTGTGTAGCATTAGCATTAGCTGTTTTTATTCTGCGGCTGCGCGCTTCCTGGAGGCGTGGCTTAAACACCGCGTCATCTTAGTGAGGAGCCCCCGTCTGCTGCTCAGCCGAGGGGGACGGAAAAGACAGTTCTCTAGTGAAAACATGAGGGAATCAATCAAAAAACCACTTTGGGCACAACATACGAGGCACAAATAGCACTGGAGGAAGGTTAGAACCTCTGAAAAGTCCATTTTGCATGTTATGGGACCTTTAAACGCGAAACTCTTTGGATCATAATCATGTCAGAATACTCACATTTACAGCCAAATGACTACAACATCGATTTTTAAAATCAAATGCGTATTTTGGGTGCAGCAAAGACATTGAGTCAAACGCAGAGCCGGAGCTGAGCGCGAGAATTTTTCTCACAAATATATTTTTTCTTGTATAAAAAATAAAAATTATTTCTTTGAAAAATTATACATTTCTGCAAACTTTTTTTTTTTATTTGCAAAAAAATATCTATACACATCATTACACATTTTTTATTTGCAAACCTGATTTTTCTTCTCGCATTTGTTTTTGGCTCCTCGAAACTTTACATTCATTCATTCATTCATTCATTTTCTACCGCTTATTCCCGTTAGGGGTCGCGGGTGACTGGAGCCTGTCCCAGTGACTTTGGGCCTTAGGCGGGGTACACCCTGGACAGTGGACACTCATCGCAGCAAAAACACAGACAAGGACAGACAACCATTCACTCTCACATTCATTCACTACGGGCAGTTTAGAGTTGTCAATTAACCTGAACACAGTCATGTGTTTGGACGGTGGGAGGAGCCAGAGAATCCCACAGGGAGGACATGCAGACTCCACCCAGAGAGATCGTGTGATGTTGGGGTGGTCCGGGATTCGAACCCACGATCTCCTTATTGAGAGGCAGAAGCTCTAGCCGCTCTGCCACCGTGCACCCCCGAAACTTTACATAGCGTGTTCAAAACTATTATTTCTTTGCAAATACATGTCATTAAATTAGCTCCAGACTCTCGTCCCGGTTCTGAAGGCTCCTCCCTCTGACTTCAGGTGTTCTCCTCGTGTTGTTCTTGGCTCACGCGGCGCCGCTGCTTTTGCACATTCCGCTCATTTCCCAAACAGGCGGGTCCGGATCGTGTGACGCTTCGTTGTTTTTCGTGGCGTTTTCGGACCTGGACGCTGGAAAACCTGAGGCCAGAGCGAAGGAGCCGACACAAATGTTCCACTGCGAACGCAAACGGAGGAAAAGTGCATTGACCTTTATAAATGCGCTGTCATAAAGGAATGTCCAATCCACTTTATTTCTGCTGCACAATTTACAAATAAGAACAGTTTCCAAAGTGCTGCAGAGTAAAACTAGTTATTCAATAAATAAACCATAAAATAGGATAAGAAAAATAAAAATCAGTGAAAAGAACTAAAAAAAAGTTATTAATAATAATAATAATAATAATAATAATAATAATAATAATAATAATAAAAATAACAATAATAATTACAATACAACTAAATCAGTACAAATTGTCTGCATAGAAGAATCATATTTTCAAAAAGATCAAAATAATATGAATTTTAGGTTTTACAACAAAAATAAGCAACAAATTTTAATTTCCATCGAAAAAATTTGAGTTTTCTGTTAAAATGTTAAAGTGCTTTTCTGTTAAAATGATGTAAAATAAAGAAACTATTTGTATCTGAAAGTTGTATTTGAGCGTCAAAAAGAACTAAAAAAAGATAATAATAATAATAATAAAATAAAAATAATAATAACACAACAAAATCAGTACAAATTGTCTGAATAGAGGAATCATATTTTAAAAAAGATCAACAAATCAACAAAAAACAACAAAAAATAAGCAACAATTTTGAATTCCTGTTGTAGAAATGTAAGTTTGTTTGCTTTTCTGTTACAAATGATGGAAAATAAAGAAACTATATGTGTCTGAAAGTTGTATTTGAGCGCCAAAAAAGTATAATTTAAAGTGTTAAAGGTAAAGTGTGTAATACTGGGTTTCTACAGCACATTAAAAAGCACAAGTCATTAAATTAGACTTTAAAATGCATTAAAAACATTAAATTCAATCCCTACAGGCATTAAATCTGAAAATTAAACAAAAAATATTTATCCATTCAAATTCATTTTCATTCCCAGATGTGAAAAGCTGAGATCAGATCATCTAAAAAGTAAAAGACGGGTTTCAAAACATACATTTCCATGGTTTAACTTTTATATAAATTAACTCTATGCATATTTTAAAGTAGTTTATTATATTCTTGTCATTCTGCCTCCAATGGAATGATTTGAAGTCAGTGCTTTTGACGTGATAGCAGTGTAAATATCTTGTTTTGGCGTTGATTATGGCATTAAAAATCTTGAAATGCGGCATTAAAAAAGCAATTTAAAGGTTTTTTTTTAATCCTCCATAAACCCTGGTGATTTATCTCTGGATAAAAGAAAAACAGATGCTGAGTGTGTGTCGTAATGTGCTTTAAATCCAGTGTCTCTCACGTGTGTCTGAGGGCTGCTGTTTGTGACGTGAACGGTCTCTTTATTTTCAATGGTGCGTCGCTTTTTGATGACATCACAGAGGGATTAGAACTCAGCACCACTTCCTGTCATTTGTACATTTTTATCTTTTTCATTTTCTTCACAAACTGCAACTTCACAGATGTAAAACTTTGATATTTACCTAAACTAAGGCAGAATTAGAAAAACACAAAAACCTGTCATGCCGACTTTAATCCTGTTTACGAGCTGCTCCTCTTTGCTCCTTCTCTGAGCCTCACAAAAACACTCAGTTTCACATTTACCAGATTTTTTTTTACGATTTTTGTGCCCATAAATCATCATCATCATCACAGACTGACTCGAATCACTTTCATTACAGCCGTGTGCTCACAATTAGCATGTCGGGACGGGTTAGCTTTTGTTTATATCCCTTTTGTAATTCCCTCTGGCCCACATTGTCCTGATAAGTACTATTTACAGCACATTTCAGATTTTCTACAATTCCAACCTAAATAACTAACATTTTGGTGCAGCACAGACCTGATATTAAGGCACTGAGACTGAATGTAGATGTGGTGGAGCTTAAAACATCAGATAAATGCAGCTTTTTTAACGTTTCATGATTGATTTGTGGCCCTCCGTTTGGTCTATATTTCAATATGTGGCCCTCGATGGAAAAAGTTTGAACACCCCAGATTGTAGCCTTGGGCTAATTTCCATCTGTTGTCCCGCATTCACTCTCACAACACTCTCATTCATACACCAGCCAATGAATAGTATCATTCATTCATTCATTCACACATAGACAAGGACAGACAACCATTCACTCTCACATTCATTCACTGAGGACAATTTAGAGTTCTAAATTAACCTGAACAGTCATGTGTTTGGACGGTGGGAGGAGCCAGAGAACCCAGAGAGAACCCACAGTAACACGGGGAGAACATGCAGACTCCACCCAGAGAGATCGTGTGATGTTGGGGTGGTCTGGGATTTGAACCCACGATCTCCTTATTGGGAGGCAGAAGCTCTAACCGCTCTGCCACCGTGCACAAATCCTGACGAGAGAAAGTACTGCGTGTTTTTCGGCACAAACTCTATTCCAAGTTCGCAAACACGACACGACAAAGTGAAGTCACTCAACAGCTTTTGTGTTTAGCCTCATTTGAACTGCTTCACTCCTCAGTGCGACGTTGACATTCAGTCCTTGCGCCCTCTACTGGCAAAGATGACACTATATCCACATTTTTCCAAGTTATAAAAGGTAAAATGTGTGTCTCAAAGTGCAGTGGCGTTTCTTAAAGGTCCCATATCATGCAAAATTGACTTTTCAGAGGTTTTAACCTTCCTCCAGTGCTATTTGGGCCTCGTATGTTGTGCCCAAAGTGGTTTTTTGATTGATTCCCTCATGTTTTCACTAGAGAACTGTCTTTTCCGTCCCCCTCGGCTGAGCAGCAGACGGGGGCTCCTCACTAAGATGACGCGGCGCTCAAGCCACGCCCCCAGGAAGCGCGCAGCCGCACAGTAAACAAGCCGCTCTGGCGCTACAGTAACCGCGTCTGTTTAGCATCACTTCTCTTTGAATGCTACTTCTTTAGTTCCAGTGCTGCTACTGCTAACACAACGGTTCGGTACTAGCCATGTGGTCTTTCAGAAAATCTGTGTTCGGTTGTAAATACGTCTCTAGACTATTTTATTTGCCGAGAGACGAAACAGTACGTGGAAAGTGGATGAACAGAACTATTAAATCTTCATTGTTCACTTCAAAATATTGTGTTTAATTTATTTTTGAACCAGTTCAACGACAAATAGTCCAACTGTGTCACATAATGTCTTACATACTGTAAGGTACGGTAAGAAAAGTATAAGCCTGTCCATATTAATCTGAGATATGATCAGTTTTCCCCCGGTTTGTAACTCTAATTCACGACACAATACACACATTTGTCTTCGGAATTTCTCGACAGAATACGTTCTCCGTTTCTGTGGCAACAGTCCTACAACTCCGGCTAATACACCGAAAAAGAATGAAAACAGCTAATGCTAATGCTACACAGTAATTACACAATAGATACGACAGATAAGAGTTAGCTTGTTATTTACCAAACGGCAAAGTCCGTCGTTGAGGTGCTGCTCTCTGTTCGGGGGGGTCAGATCTCAGAGTGAGGAGGGGGGCCAGTCCAAGAAATGGGTGTTTTTTGTAAACTGTTATGTTATGGATATTACACAACGAGAAAATGTATCAACAAAGCCCTTAGAATAGACTATGTAAAGGGGAAAAGAGCAGAATATGGGTCCTTTAAACTGCAGTGCTGAGCTTTTCACTTTGCAACGTTATATTTTCTTTTGTTTTTCAACATTTGTTCTTTATTTCCGCGTCGGCGTCGTCAGTTAAACCACATACCGACTTCTGCTGACTAAAGGGAAGTGGTTTCCTTAATCGTGCGAGTGTTCTTTGTGCGTCGTGCAGGTCTGAGTGTAGTTTTAGTTTGTCCTGAGTCAGAGCTGAGACCGTTTTAGACGTTCAGCTGCGTCTCTGACCTCTGCCTCTGCCGCCAAAGGTTTAAAGGGGCTGCACCTCGTTTTTTTACTGTTGTGAAAAACTGAACTAGACCATGTTTCCGATTTTTTTTTGCATGTAATAAAGTAAAATTTGCTTTGTCCCAGCACAGATTTATTGTAAAAGCATCTATTTGCGTGAAAATGAAACCACAACTTTAACAGGAAGTGCACTGTTAGCATGCTAATGTTTGTTAGCTTTACGGTGACGGTCCATGACGCTCTGGACTCTGGTGAAAAGTGCTTCTAAACTCATGGAGGTGAACGTTTATGACGCTGGGACTGCATTAAAGTGAGAGATACCGTAAATTTCGGACTATAAGCCGCTACTTTTTTCTCATGATTTCAATCCTGCGGCTTATTTTTCCGGGAACAGCCTCTAGGGGCGCTCTAGCAGGAAGCGCAAGAGTCGGACAGATGTGAAGAGAGAGAGTGCAACGTAGAATACACAGTTTGATTGTGTTTTGAACAGTCAGTTTGCGTCATACACACACCATCATCTCAGAAAACACACCAAAAATGAATATGACACAGCTTTAAGTTTAAAACAATCGATGTGGAGCCAAAATATAGACAGGTGCGCCCTGTCTATGTTCAAAGTTTTTTTTGAATCCTCCATAAACCCTGGTGATTTATCTCTGGATAAAAGAAAAACAGATGCTGAGTGTGTGTCGTAATGTGCTTTAAATCCAGTGTCTCTCACGTGTGTCTGAGGGCTGCTGTTTGTGACGTGAACTGTCTCTTTATTTTCAGTGGTGCGTCGCTTTTTGATGACATCACAGCGGGATTAGAGCTCAGCACCACTTCCTGTCATTTGTACATTTTTATCTTTTTCATTTTCTTCACAAACTGCAACTTCACAGATGGAAAACTTTGATATTTACCTAAACTAAGGCAGAATTAGAAAAACACGAAAACCTGTCATATTGACTTTAATCCTGTTTACGAGCTCCTCTTCTCCGCTCCTTCTCTGAGCCTTACAAAAACACTCGGTTTCACATTTACCAGATTTTTTTTTACGATTTTTGTGCCCATAAATCATCATCATCATCACAGACTGACTCGAATCACTTTCATTACAGCCGTGTGCTCACATTAGCATGTCGGGACGGGTTAGCTTTTGTTTATTTCCCTTTTGTAATTCCCTCTGCTGCCAGTAGATGGAGCGCTAACACAAATCCTGACGAGGGAACGCTTGACTGAGAGAAAGTCCTGTGTGTTTTTCGGCACAAACTTTGTTCCAAGTTCGCAAACACGACCCGAGAAAGTTTTGTGTTTAGCCTCAAAATATAGACAGGTGCGCCCTGTCTATGCACAAAGGTGTTTTCTTTGTAAATATGGTGCGGTTTATACTCAGGTGCGCTCAATAGTTTGAATTTTACGATACATGAGACTGATGGAAAGACTTTAACATCAACTAGTTCTGTTTTTCACGTTTCAAAACAGGTACAGCACCTTTAATGTAAGCACCTTTGAATTTTGAAACGCTTAAAGTGAACATTTCAGCTTCGTATGTTTTTCTAATTCTGATTTAGTTTGGTGGGAGGGCATCTGTGGTAAATATTTAGCATAGTTTTACATTTGTGAAGCTGCGGTTTGTGAAGAAATTTTGAAAAATAAAAGTTTAAATGGCAGGAAGTAGTGCTGAGTCGTCTGTGATGTCATCAAAAAGCGACGTGCCGATTTACAGACAACCGACACGTTTTTTGACAGTTTAAACGGTCATTCAACACAATACAGGTCAGTGAAAATAACCAATTAGTGAAAAAGAACTAAAAAACAGAGTGAAATAATAAAAAATAAATCAATAATTAAAATAATAATAATAATCATAAATATAGCCGCAAGCGGCAATGATCGGCCCTCGCCCGCGCCACGCCGCCGCCCCGCAATGCCAGAGGGGGGCGCTTACGCGCCCCAATTTCCCTCCTCATAAAATACCTGCTGCCGAATCTGTGGCGCTCCTACTTCTCATATTTCACTGAAAATGTGTAAAAATTGGTCAAGGTTTGCGGCTGCGCCGCACAAAGACTGTAATACTTGTGCTAAAATCCTGGATAACTTTAGATGGCCCACTCCTCAAGATCATTTTCACCAAATTTCAGGTTGATCGGGCTCACGCCCGAGGAGGAGTTCGTTAAAGTACAAAGTTTCATTGGAGTGATTTTGCATTTTCCCCATAGGAATAACATGGGATTTTTCCATCATTTTTACAAGTTTGGACAATATTTGCGGCTTCGCCGCACGGAGACCATAATACCTATCCAAATAATGTGGATAACTTTTGATGTCCCACTCCTCAGGATGATTATCACCAAGTTTCAGGTTGATCGGGCTTACGCCCGAGGAGGAGTTCGTTAAAGTACAAAGTTTAATTTGAGAGATTTAGAGATTTTCCCATAGGAATAACATGGGGTTTTTCTGTCTTTTCTAAAATATTGGCAAAATTAGCGGCTTCGCCGGACAGAGACCGTAATACTTATCCCAACGATTTGGATAACTTTTAGTGCCCCACTCCTCAGAAAGATGTTCACCAAATTTGAGGTTAGTCGGGCTTACGCCCAAGGAGGAGTTCGTTAAAATGCATAGGAAAAAAATATGCAAATTTGAGACATTTGTCGATTTTCCCATAGGAATAACATGGGGTGTTTTGGTCATTGGTACGGCTTCGCCGTACAAAATATGACATGGGTCTCATTGGCTTTTTTGATCGGTAGGCCAAAATGAAATTTTGTGCAAAATTTCAAAAAATTCTAAATAACTAAATTTTTTGCTTCCCATATAAAAGTTTGCTTTGATCTGTAGGGGGCGCTAACGCGCCAAATTTAATTTTTTCACCTCTAATAGGTTTCAGACAGTGAGTTTAACAACTCATTCAAATTTGATGCAATTCGGACTTTATATGTGCAAATGGGAGCAAAATTTAAAATTTGAAAATTTCAGGAATTCTGGCCAAATTTTGTGGCTTCGCCGCACAGAGACCGTAAAAGTTAGGTTCATGATTTGGATAACTTTTGATGCCACACTCCTCAACTTCATTTTCACCAAATTTCAGCTTGTTTGGTTAAACGCCCTGGGAGGAGTTCGTAAAAGTACGAAGTATAAAAAAAACGCTGAGTCAGGTTTAGCGAATTTTCATCCAATATGGCCGACAAATGGTTGGGCGGACGGCGTTGCCGTAATAATATTTTTTGCTTCTCTTGGCACTATCTACCTCTCTGCCAAGTTTCATGACTCTACGATAAAATTTTTTTTTGGCACTTTCCTATCCCGCAATGCATTTTTTGTACACTTGGGGGCGCTGACGCGCCATATTTTTGAATTTTGTAAATCGGAAATAGCCAGAATGTACAGAGGCACGATTTTTAGAGGTGTGCAAATTTTCCTGAGACTTCGTCAATGTTCACTGGGTGAAAAATAGGGGGGTTGGTCCCAAGAAGAAGAAAGAAGAAAGAAGAAGAAGAATAATATTCCGATGCGAAAACAATGTTTCCCCTTTTTTTTATTTAGCAAACTATACATTTTCGGAAAGCGCACGCGCTTTCCTACGTTTTGGTATGGGTCCCTGGTCACTGGCGGACACTTTCGAGATTTTTTAGTGGGCTCCGCCCACTTTCTGTTTTTGGCCCTATTTACAATAGTAATGTTCAGTTTTTACATTAAATTGTTATATGCACGGAACGTGCATGAGTTGGGGAACGCATTAGTGGCCGACTCAGCGCACACGAGCGCTTTACGTGGGGATGACGACCGCTTCGCGGCCGTCATCCCCACGTAACGCGCTCGTTTAGTGCGCACTTCGTGCGCACTTTCGCACGGGCTTCGCCCGTTTACAGCGATAATGTTCAATTTTCCCACTACTAATTGGTATGCACGGAACGTGCATGAGTTGGGGAATGCGTTAGTGAGTGTTTGGAAGCGGGCGAGCGCTTGCTGATTTCGCGCGCCCGTGCGCACTTTTCGCAGCCGTGCTTCGCATGCGGCACTGCGAAACTAATAGGCCTCGCCAGGTTGTGGCGCTCGGGCCTAATAAAACAAAATCAGTACAAATTGCCTGAACAGAGGAATCCATATTTTCAAAAAGATCAAAATAATAATGAGGTTTTTACAACAAAAAATAAACAACAATTTTTGAATTTCCATTGTAGAAATGTAGGTTTGTTTGCTTTTCTGTCACAAATGTTGGACAAAGAAGAAAAACAAATTGTCTGAAAATTGTATTTGAGCTTCAAAACAGTATAATTTGAGGTAAAGTGTGTAATACTGGGTTCCACGGGGCATTAAAAAGTCATTACATTAATTTTGGTTTAAAGAAGGCCTTTAAAATGCATAAAAACCATTAAATTCAGTCCCACAAGCATTAAATCAAAAACACATTTTAACAAAAAATTCAAATTCAATTACAATCCAATCGTTTTACAAACAACCGACACATTCTTTGACAGTTTTAAAGGTAATTCGACAAAATACAGGCGTTAACAGGGATTATTATTTGTCAATTACTGAATATCGCGTAAAGCAGTGATTCCCAAAGTGGGGGTCGGGACAGAACGTCAAAAAAACGAACAGCCGTTGCCATGGAAACCCGCCATTTTGTTTGCAGCCGGTGTGTTAAACCTACACAGAGAAACATGAGCCAAAAACGATGTAAAAAGTGAACAAAAACCCACGGAAGAACCTGATAAACTGCTGGGCTCTCCTGGTAAATACATTTATCAATCTACAGTGTTAGAATAGTTTTTAATTAGTGTTTAGCGTCTTAAAATCTCCACTGATTTAACATTGGGCTAAGTGACATTTCTGTGCTGAGAAGTCAAGGACAGACGGTGGTTCTGTAGTGATATTAAGTAAGAGCTCTGTTGTTCTCTTGTTGTGTGAGAGTTTTTAAATGCATTTTTAAACAAGTAAAAGTCGAAATATGGTGATTGAAGGCTTCTACATAGAAACATTTTTATGTTTTAAGTGTGTTATCGATGAAAAACTGTGTGACTGTGACTTAAAGTGACAAAAACATGAATAAAAGCGACAAATAATGTGATTAAAAGCGACAAAAACATGATTAAATGTGACTAAAACTGACAAACTCAGCTAAAAGAGACAAAAAACTTGACCAAATGTGACTAAAAGTGACTTAAACTTGGCTAAAAGTGACAAAAACTTGACTAAAAGTGACAAAAACGTGACTAAAAGTGACAAAAACTGACATTTCTGGGCTAACTGACATTTCTGTTACGTGTGACGTCACCATCTCAATAAGACAATAAACTATTCAAATAACCAATAATAAACCTAATACATTTATCAATAAATAGTGTTAGAATACTTTGAATTGACGCGGAGTTTAGCGTCTTAAAATCTCCATTGATTCAACATTGGGCTAACTGACATTTCTGGGCTAACTGACATTTCTGTTATGTGTGACGTCACCATCTCAATAAGACAATAAACTATTCAAATAACCAACAATAGACCTAATACATTTATCAATAAATAGTGTTAGAATACTTTTGAATTAACGCAAGAGTTTAGCGTCTTAAAATCTCCATTGATTCAACATTGGGCTAACTGACATTTCTGGGCTAACTGACATTTCTGTTATGTGTGACGTCACCATCTCAATAAGACAATAAACTATTCAAATAACCAACAATAGACCTAATACATTTATCAATAAATAGTGTTAGAATACTTTTTGAATTAATGTGGAGTTTAGCGTTTAGCGTCTTACAATCTCCATTGATTCAACATTGGGCTAACTGACATTTGTGTTATGTGTGATGTCACCATCTCAATAAGACAATAAACTATTCAAATAACCAATAATAAACCTAATACATTTATCATTAAGTAGTGTTACGCCTGGTGTACATTGAGTCCAGTCCGGTCGTGGTCCTGGACCCGCTCGGGTCACCTGCAGACGCCTGTCACACCAGCTCCGGTTCACTGCGGTCCGTAGATTCACGTGGTTTCGTGCGAGAACACTCGTCAAATGACATCAAATGACCGCTGCAGCGTCCGGCAAAAATAGACTTCTTGTGGATTCTTTCCGCAGACCCGCGCGGCTGCTGGACCCGCGGCCGCAGAGCTCCGAGGTCGGTGTGACAGGGCGCATTGATTTTAAGCACTTTCTAAGTCTTGCCGGACCGGAGTCAGTGTGCATCAGGCGTTAGAATATTGTGAACTGATTTTGAATTTGAACTGATTCAACATTGGGCTAACTGACATTTCGGGGCTAACTGACAATTCTGGGCTAACTGACAATTCTGGGCTAACTGACATTTCTGGGCTAACTGACATTTCGGGGCTAACTGACAATTCTGGGCTAACTGACATTTCTGGGCTAACTGACATTTCGGGGCTAACTGACAATTCTGGGCTAACTGACAATTCTGGGCTAACTGACAATTCTGGCAGACAATGGCTGTTCTGGAGGTCCCATTAAAATGCCACGCCATCAAAATTGCAAACGGAGGCAAAATGCAGCAGACTAATATATTTTCAATAATTAGAAAAACAAGGAACTTTCTTCGACTTTTAATAATAATGTGCCATTTCACACATTTCAACTTTTATTTCTTTCTGAAATAACTTTGGAGAACAGGCCGTTTGGATGTTTTTCGGTGGGACTCTCTGGAGTGCAGTGTCATTGCAGAGAAATCACACAATCTCATTATAATCTCATTATAATCCCATTATAATCCCATTATAATGGAGGGAAATGGGGAAATAATGGAACCAACTGCACCATTAAAGGAAAAATATTCTGCATTTTTGGCCCGAGCCAGTAAACTGGCGAGGGTCATTGTTCTTCGTTGGTTTCTTTCTTATTCATTTTTTTTTCTTACATTTGGCGGGCCTTTTTGACCCAGTGAACATGCACGAAAAGTCCCACATAGGGGTATTGTCGCGATCGGCCCGGCGAAAAATTTGATAATTTGCGCGTCTCGAGAGCGTCCGACCCGACCCGAACGAACAGCACCGGCCCGAATCGGACCCTATGGGAAATGGGACGAGCAAAAATAGCCCGACGCGCACGAAACTCGGAGCAGTGATAGAGAACAGTGAACCGAGCAAAACATGACATTGGAGCGCGGCCCTCGGACCAAGCGCACGGCGGCCATATTGGACCGAAGTCGCCACGCCAGTTTGACTTTTTTTTTTTGAGCTCCGATGAGTCCTAGGGTTTTGGTCCGACATGGGTCTGGCATACACGTAGTCGATCTACACGGATTGAAATTCAATAGTTATACGCTTTTTTTACGATATCTCAAATGGTTTCGCCGCGGCTCGCCATCGAAGAACGCCCGCTTTCCTGTTTTTCTGATCACATGTCACGGCTACACGCTTGGACTGAGAGAGCTGTAATTTCAGTCACGACTGCGTAATTATGGTCTGAATATAATGCATTAAAAAAAATAAATAAAAAGTACTCGCTAGCGCCCCCTACCTATTAAGTGAAAAGTCAACATTGTCCGATTTTGACCAAACTTGGGGAATATGTCCAGTGTAGGGCGCCATGAAAAAAACTGAATTAGTGATATGGTGCAATTATCACCGTTGGCCACCAGGGGCGCAAAGAGTAATCACGAAATTGTTTAAATAGCTCCTGCACGCACATGCATACTCCGATCGACATGAAATTTGAAACACACGTAAACGTCAAGCAGCTGAATCCATTTATGTGCGCACAATAACAATCAACCCTACGGCGCCACCTGTAGGAGCGCACTAAATTACAATGGGGAGAAAAACAATTACTTTAACTTTTATTAGTGAAAATTTGCACACCATTCCTCGACGGCCTCCTGATCAGAAAAGCCAATGAGACCCATGGCCTATTTTTCACACTTTTGCCTCTAGGGCCCTCCAGAGCTCCCATGCATTCTCTATGGCAGTCTGACTGTCTTCTCACAAAGATGCAGCAAAAAGCCACTAAACAGTGAGTAACAGCCACCAAACTTGATACAGTGACTCCTGTTAAGGAAAATCAATGCCCCATAAAACCATTTTTCATGCAAGTCATATACAGCCTCTACAGCGCCACCTGTTGTGTCAGGCCTATGGAAAGGGAGATGCATTTAGTTTGGAGGAGGCCTATGAAATTTGGCACGGTGATAGTACACATAAAGACGACCCTAAAACATAATTGGTGCACAGTGATCAGACAAATGACAAGGCGGCCATATTGATTTTATTTTTAGACGCCACTATACGTTTTTTTTTTCCATTGCAAAAGGGTCCTAGGTTTTTGGGCCTAGATCAGTCTAACATACACGTTCCTGATCAGGACGCATTGAAATTCAATAAAAAACCAATTTTTGGAGATATCTCTTAGGGTTTGCGCGTGACTTCCTGTCATATATCGCCATCATTTCCTGTTTTTGTGCTTATCCCTCAGAGGCACTTGGACTGTGCCTACAGAGTCCAAATTGCCACCAATGATGGAGAATTGAATATTACACAAAATAGACCAGGGAGTACAGGACCACTAATAACTATAGCGCCCCCTACAGTTCACTTAAAAGTGTCCAGATTGTCCGATTGACACCAAATCTTGGGACATGATTCTTTGCTATATAAGATGCAAAAAAGTCAATGAGACCCATGGCCTATTTTTCACACTTTTGCCTCTAGGGCCCCCCAGAGCTCCCATGCATTCTCTATGGGAGTCAGACTGTCCTCACACAAAGAGGCAGCAAAAACCCACTAAGCAGTGAGTAACAGCCACCAAACTTAACACAATGTCTACAAATAAGAGACATTAATGGTTCATAACCATATTTTTCATGCAAGTCAAATACAGCCTCTACAGCGCCACCTGTTTTGTCAGGCCTATGGAAAGGGAGATGCATTTAGTTTGGAGGAGGCCTATGAAATTTGGCACGGTGATAGTACACATAAAGACGACCCTAAAACATAATTGGTGCACAGTGATCAGACAAATGACAAGGCGGCCATATTGATTTTATTTTAGAAGCGCCACTATCGTTTTTTTTCCATTGCAAAAGGGTCCTAGGTTTTGGGCCTAGATCAGTCTAACATACACGTTCCTGATCAGGACGCATTGAAATTCGATAAAAAACCAATTTTTGGAGATATCTCTTAGGGTTTGCGCGTGACTTCCTGTCATATATCGCCATCATTTCCTGTTTTTGTGCTTATCCCTCAGAGGCACTTGGACTGTGCCTACAGAGTCCAAATTGCCACCAATGATGGAGAATTGAATATTACACAAAATAGACCAGGGAGTACAGGACCACTAATAACTATAGCGCCCCCTACAGTTCACTTAAAAGTGTCCAGATTGTCCGATTGACACCAAATCTTGGGACATGATTCTTTGCTATATAAGATGCAAAAAAGTCAATGAGACCCATGGCCTATTTTTCACACTTTTGCCTCTAGGGCCCCCCAGAGCTCCCATGCATTCTCTATGGGAGTCAGACTGTCCTCACACAAAGAGGCAGCAAAAACCCACTAAGCAGTGAGTAACAGCCACCAAACTTAATACAATGTCTACATATAAGAGACATTAATGGTTCATAACCATATTTTTCATGCAAGTCAAATACAGCCTCTACAGCGCCACCTGTTGTGTCAGGCCTATGGAAAGGGAGATGCATTTAGTTTGGAGGAGGCCTATGAAATTTGGCACGGTGATAGTACACATAAAGACGACCCTAAAACATAATTGGTGCGCAGTGATCAGACAAACGGCAAGGCGGCCATATTGATTATAATTTTAGACGCCACTATAAGTTTTTTTTTTCCATTGCAAAAGGGTCCTAGGTTTTGGGCCTAGATCAGTCTAACATACACGTTCCGGATCAGGACGCAGTGAAATTCGATAAAAAACCAATTTTTGGAGATATCTCTTAGGGTTTGCTCGTGACTTCCTGTCAAATATCGCCATCATTTCCTGTTTTTGTGCTTATCCCTCAGAGGCACTTGGACTGTGCCTACAGAGCCCAAATTGCCACCAATGATGGAGAATTGAATATTACACAAAATAGACCAGGGAGCACAGGACCACTAATAACTATAGCGCCCCCTACAGTTGACTTAAAAGTGTCCAGATTGTCCGATTGACACCCAATCTTGGGACATGATTCTTTGCTATATAAGATGCAAAAAAGTCAATGAGACCCATGGCCTATTTTTCACACTTTTGCCTCTAGGGCCCCCCAGAGCTCCCATGCATTCTCTATGGGAGTCAGACTGTCCTCACACAAAGAGGCAGCAAAAACCCACTAAGCAGTGAGTAACAGCCACCAAACTTAATACAATGTCTACAAATAAGAGACATTAATGGTTCATAACCATATTTTTCATGCAACTCAAATACAGCCTCTACAGCGCCACTTGTTGTGTCAGGCCTATGGAAAGGGAGATGCATTTAGTTTGGAGGAGGCCAATGAAATTTGGCACGGTGATAGTACTCATAAATATGACCCTAAAACATAATTGGTGCGCCGTGATCAGACAAACGGCAAGGCGGCCATATTGATTTTAATTTTAGATGCCACTTTAAGTTTTTTTTTTCCATTGCAAAAGGGTCCTAGGTTTTTGGGCTAAGATCAGTCTTACATACACGCTCCTGATCAGGACGCATTGAAATTTTATAATAAACCACATTTTTGGCCTGTCTCATTCGGTTTAGTCATGACTTCCTGTCAGAATTCGCCTTCACTTCCTGTATCTTAAACTTATTCTCCAAGCCACAGGCATTGCCGTACAGAGCACAAACTGTAACCACAGATGCCGAATCAAATATTAAACAGAACAGACTCAGGAGCACATGAGCACTTTTCACTATAGCGCCCCCTGCTGGTCATGTAAAAGTACCAACATTTCCTGATTTCCACAAAATCTTGAAATCTGATTTTAAGCATCAACAGCTGCAAAAAAGTCAATTACACCGATGTCCTATTTTGGATCGTTTGGCCTGGGGGGCCACGCATATCCCCCATTCATTTCCTATGAGACATTTCATAAGTCTATGGAGAGGCCAAAATTATTTCCAGCAAAGTCAGTGAAACTCGGCAGACGCATTATTTAGAGCATTCCGATCGAAAAAGTCAATTACATCGAAATCAGGTTTTGGGCGGTTTGGCCACTTCTGGAGAGCAGCGCCCGCCAATCCACTTCTATAGGGACGCCACCCGGTGTGAGCGGGGGAGGGGGGGGTCACAGGGGCCCAGGTGACGCTCAGAGGAGGAGGACGGTGCCCCGGGGCGGTTTGGGACCGTCCGAGGCCGCGTGGGAAGGCGGTCGCGTGCGGGGCGAGGGCCATCATCGCCGCTTTGCGGCTTTAATTAACATTGTTATTCGCCGTTAAACCTGCTCTTGAGCGCCTTAAAGGGCCCATGACAGGATGAAGTACCCATTTTACTAAAACACAGTTAAGATCATTATATTCAAAATTTTTCTAAAAAATGAACTATTTTTCTCTGCAGCTCGACAATTTTTTTAGGTTTAAATGTTTACTTCCTGGTTGTAGATCATGACATCACGCTAGGAAATTCTGTAACTGTTACCTAGCAACCATGTTTCACACAGGGCCAAAGCTCCTCTAACGTCACAGAAATGATTATTTAACAAATAAAAATATATGGGAACAGCTTTATTTTGTTGAATTAATGTTTAAGGGATCAGAAAAATGTGTTTGTTGGTTGTAAAGTCTCCCTAGTGTGACATCATCGTGTTTTGGAATTCTGCTCCACTTCCTGTAAATTTGAACATATTTTTCAACTTTTCTTCACAAACTGCCACTTGATTGATGTAAAACTATAATTTATGTTCACAACAGGTTTTCACCCACCAAATAAATTCAGAACTAGTCAATCATAAAAACCTGTCATACGCACTTTAAATCTGCCATCTTATGTTTAAAAAAAAAAAAAAAAGTTAGTTATTCATCCAATTACTTTTTTTTATCAGCCTGTATCTTTTTTACAATCCAGTGAAGTTAGCCCTGAAAAGACGTCATTTTGTGTCGAAATATGGTGATTGAAACTACGTGACTGTGACTTGAAGTGTCAAAAACATGATGAAAGCAACAAAAAACGAGCGTAAAAGCGACAAAAACTTGACTAAATGTGACCAAAAGTGACATAAACTTGACTATAAGAGACAAAAACGTGAGTAAATGTGACCAAAAGTGACATAAACTTGACTAAAAGTGACAAAAACGTGAGTAAAAATGACATGGATTTGCTGCAGCATTGATCGAGTTTAGAGGCAGAAATGATCAGAACGAGTTTAAGGACTAAAAACAGCGTAAGATTCTCGCACAAGTGTAAAAGTAAAAGTCTAAATATGGTTATTGAAGGCTTAAAAATAGAAACATTTTATGGTTTAAGTGTGTTATTGATGAAAAACGATGTGACTGTAGAGTAAAAGCGGCAAAAACATGACTAAATGTGACTAAAAGTGACTTAAACTTGACTTAAAGAGACAAAAACCTGAGTAAATGTGACTAAAAGTGACAAAAACGTGAGTAAATGTGACCAAAAGTGACTTAAACTTGACTAAAAGTGACAAA
Organism: Rhinogobius similis; assembly: GCA_019453435.1. Classification (NCBI taxonomy): domain Eukaryota; kingdom Metazoa; phylum Chordata; class Actinopteri; order Gobiiformes; family Gobiidae; genus Rhinogobius; species Rhinogobius similis. Next base: position 3,425,925 of record CM033633.1, read on the forward strand.
AATGTGAGTAAATGTGACTGAAAGTGAGTTAAACATGACTAAAAGTGACAAAAATGTGAGTAAATGTGACTGAAAGTGAGTTAAACTTGACTAGAAGTGACAAAAACGTGAGTAAATGTGACTAAAAGTGAGTTAAACTTGACTAAAAGTGACAAAAACGTGAGTAAAAATGACATGAAGTTAGCGCTGAAAAGACGTCATGGTGTGGATTTACTGCAGCAGTGATCGAGTTTAGAGGCAGAAATGATCAGAACGAGTTTAGCCATGATTTAAGGACTAAAAACAGCAGAAGATTCTCGCATAAGTGTAAAAGTAAAAGTGGAAATATGGTTATTGAAGGCTTCTAGATTGAAACATTTTATGGTTTAAGTGTGTTATTGATGAAAAACGATGTGACTGTGACTTAAAGTGACAAAAACATGACTAAAAGCAACAAAAAACGAGCGTAAAAGCGACAAAAACATGACTAAATGTGACTAAAAGTGACTTAAACTTGACTAAAAGAGACAAAAATGTGAGTAAATGTGGCTAAAAGTGACTTAAACTTGATTAAAAGCAACAAAAAACAAGCGTAAACGCGACAAAACATGACTAAATGTGACTAAAAGTGACAAAAACGTGAGTAAATGTGACTGAATGTGAGTTAAACTTGACTAAAAGTGACAAAAACGTGAGTAAAATTACATGCAGTTAGCGCTGAAAAGACGTCATTGTGTGGATTTGCTGCAGCAGTGATCGAGTTTAGAAACAGAAATGATCAGAATGAGTTTAGCCATGATTTAAGGACTAAAAACAGCCTAAGATTCTCAGATAAATGACGTAGATGATCTGAAAATACGTCCCGGATCGAGGGAGTTCAGCAGGAAGTGTGTTTGACGCTCGGAGGGAGAGGATTTTCTGATAAACGTTCCCCAAAGCGGCGCGAATGCAGCTGAATGGAACATAAAAGCTCAAAAAAGTCACTGTAGCAGAAGACGTGTCCTTTAAAGTGCGTATGACAGGTTTCTATGATTTTCTAATTTTGACTTTATTCAGTGTATTAATACTTGTTGTAAACAGAAATTACAGTTTTACACCAATCAGATCACTGTTTGTGGAGAAAAGTTGAACAACCTGTTGAAAAATACAGGAAGTAAGCAGACTGATGACATCACACTGGGGATGCACAAAATGAACTACTTTTTTGACCCTTTAAACATTAATTCAACAAAATAAAGGTGTTCACATTTATTTTTATTTGTCAAATCAAAAAAATGTGACAGTAGATGAGTTTTGGCCCAGTTTACGGGGTTGTTGCTATGGTAATTTCCTAGCGTGATGTCATCATTTACAACCAGGAAGTAAAATTAAAAAGCTAAAAATTGCGAAAACTGTGTAAAATTTGTAAAGAATTTTAGCTAATTTTGAAATATGTTTATCTGAACTACATTTTGGTTAAATGAGTCGCCCAACCTGTCATGGGCCCTTTAAAGTGAAAAAAAAAACACACAAAAAAAACCTGTCTTTGTAGAAAAAATAAAAATAAAGCAGACCAAATCCAGTGTTGTCGTGCATAAAAGGCAAAGATTCATGCTGTAAAATGTGCCTGTGTGACTGTGCTGTTTGGTAAAAAAGTGTGGATCAAACTAATGAAGCATAAAAGTGTGAAAAATAAACGTTTGACTGTGTTTTTTGAGTCTGATCTGACTCCGGTCTCAGTCACAGGTCGCTCCTTTTTGCACATTCAGGACGAATTCTTTTGTGGGCGGAGGAAGTTTACTTTTCAAGCTCATCTCTCGCCCTCTCCCCCCTCCCTCTCTATCTCTCTGTCTCCTCCCCCCTCCCTCTCCCTCATGTGTCTCTCTGTTTCTCTCTCTCTCTCTCCACTCCCCCCTCCCTCTCTTCTTTCATCATCTGTCTCTGCCTCTCTCTCTCCCCTCCTCTCTTCTTTCTTCTCTCCCCTCTGTTTCTCCTCTCTATCTCTCTGTCTCCTCCCTCTTCCTCACTCCGTCCCCTCCCTCTTCATCTCTTCTCTCTCCTCCTCTCTTCTTTCCTCTCTCCCTCTCTCCCCCCTCTCTCGCTCATCTGTCTCTGCCTCTCACTCCTTCCTCTTTCTCACTCCACTCCCCCCTCCCTCTCTTCTTTCTTCTCTCCCCCTCTGTCCTCTCTCTCTCCTCTCTTTCTTTCCCTCTCCCCCCTCTCTCCCTCATATGTCTCTTTGTCTCTCTCCTAAAAAAATATGTGAAAACATGTAGATGAAAAGCGGGTGTGAACTGTGGGCATGTGTAATGGGTAAATGTGTTTGCCAGTAATATGATGTAAAAATGTTTATAGTATAAGTAATAAGTGTAGGGCGGTAAAAAGTGGGTGTAGGCAGCATGTTGTTTTAATGTGTTTATAAAAAAATGGCGTGTGCAAATGTGGCGTGGACCAGTGGATAATGTAGTAATAATAAATGTGAAGTGTGCAATTGTGACATGTTTTGACCGTGTGTTTCATGGAAAAAATAGCTGTGTAGGCGTGACCAGTGTGTAAATGTTTGTTTGTGAGTGAGACAATAAAGTAATGGGTGCCTTTAGAACGTGTGTTTTGTGTAAAAAAATACAGGGTAGGGATGTGACCCGTGGACGGTGACGTGTAGTGGTGTGTAAATAATGTGACAGTAAGTGTGTGTGAAAAATGTGTGTGGGCGTTTGGCATGTGTGTGTGTTCTTGAATGTGCATCATGTATTGACGTGATTGTGGTAAAAATATGTAGTGTCAAAAATGTGTAAAAGCATTTGGCCGTGTGTTCAAAAAATGTGTTAGTAATGTGAGCCAATGTGGTGTGTGTGTGAAAAGAAATAGTGGCCATCTTGTGTGGCATGTAGTAAGCCATGTGTGGTCATGTGCATGTGATTAAGTAGTAATGTTTGCATGGTGCATGTGTAAATGTGTAGTGTGTGGCTTAAAAAAAATGTGTGTATGGACGTAGTAATGTAATGTGCAGTAATAGTCCAGTATGAGTAATGTCAAAAAATGTATTGTAGTAAAAATGTAAACATGGCGAGCGTGTTTTGCCCAGTGTGTGTGTGCCAGTAGTAGAAAAAAAAGCATGAAAAAGTAATGACGTGTGTGTAAAAAAATGGTAGTGACCCAGTGTCAAAGTAGATGGCGTTGTTAGTGTGTGACGACCATTGTGGTATTATTATTAGAAAAATGAGCATGTGTGTGACGACGTGTAAATGTGTCAGTGTGTGTGTATGTAAAAAATTTGTGAAAAAATAAAAAAAAGCCATGTGTGTGTGGTATGTTAGTAAAGTGTGCATAATAAATGACATATTGTGAATATGTAAAAAAATGTGTGTGTGTTGTGTAAAGTTATAAAGTAAAATATGTGTTTGAGCGTAATGTGTAAAATATAAAAAAAAATGTGAGCGTGTTATGTGTAGTAATTAATAAAGTAATGTGACGTGTGTGTAGGTGTAAAAATAATGTAATATTAGTAAAAATGTGTGAGTAATATGTGTAATTGTGTAGTAAGTAAAAAAATGTGTGATTATTGATGTGCGGCTGTAAAGTGTGTGTAGTAATGGTTGACGTGAAGTGTGTGGCATGTGAAGTAATGTAGTAAAGTAATGTAATATAGTGTATGTGGCGTGTGTGTGTGTGTAGTTTGTGTGAAAAATGAAAAAGTATGTGGGTTGATAAATGTGTAGTAGTGGTAAGTAAGAAAGTGTGTGTGGGCGACGTGTGTGTGTATGTGTGCAGTAGTGTGAAAAAAGTAGTGTGCGGAGTGTGTAGTGAGTAGTGTGTGTGTGTGTGTGTGAGTGTGTGTGTAGTGTGGCATAAGTGTGGTGTGAAGTGCCCTGTTGTGTTCATAATGTGTGTGTAGTAGTGAGCGCCAATGGCCCAGTGCTGAAAGAATGTATTTGTAGTGTGTGAGAAAGAAGTGTGTCGTGTATTAATGGTAGAGAAAAAGTAGTAGTAATGTGTCTCTCTCTCTCTCTCTGTAGTGGCCCCTCTGGCATGTGTGCTTTCTCTCTCTCTCTCTCTGTGGGTGTGTTGTTCAGCATAAAAATGATTCATCTGGTCTGGCTAGAAAACTATTAAACCTCCTTCTTCACTTCCCCTTGTTTTGTTTTTGCCCTTCGTCCTCGTCTCCTTCTCCTTCTGCGACGCGAGCGAGAGGATCTCCCAAACTTCGCTCTCCTTTTGCACCTTTTTCTTTCCATCTTTCGTGACCCATAAAACCCCCAAACAAACTCCAGTCCTCGGGGAAACCGCCGCGGAGCGAACGACGATCCCGACCGAGCGGAGAGCAAAGGTACCGGGCGGCTTTTGACGCGGAGAACTTGCTTGTTATGAAATGTTTTGTGCCGTTTTTTTTGAGTCTGTGGAAAAAGTGAGGAGGTTTTGAGCTGGTGTGGAGTGAATTAGAGTCAGAGTGTCACTGTAAATAAGCGAGAAGTCAAGGACGGACGCGGAAAGCTGTGGTTTTAATAAAATAAGGGAGTCGTTTGGTGGTTGTGCAACGATATTAAGTAAGAGCTCTTTACGACTGAAACGGACCGTTTTTTGAGTCATCGACGAGTCAGCGATTATTTCTGTTGTGCACTGAGACTTTTTAATGCATTTTTAAACAATTAAAAGTCGAAATATGGTGATTGAAGGCTTCTAGAAAGAAACGTTTTTATTGTTTAAGTGTGTTATTGATGAAAAACGGTGTGACTGTGACTTAAAGTGACAAAAACATGATTAAAAGTGACAAATAATATGATTAAAAGCGATAAAAACATGATTAAATGTCATTAAAACTGATAAACTTGACAAAAAGAGACAAAAACATGATCAAATGTGACTAAAAGTGACTTAAACTTGACCTAAAGTGACAAAAATGTGAGTAAAAATGACAAAAACGTGACTAAAAGTGACAAATAATTTGATTAAAAGCGATAAAAACATGATTAAATGTAACTAAAACTAATAAACTTGACTAAAAGAGACAAAAACCTGATCAAATGTGACTAAAAGTGACTTAAACTTGACTAAAAGTGACAAAAATGTGATTAAAAATGACAAGAATGTGACTAAAAGCGACAAAAATGTGAGTAAAAATGACAAAAACGTGACTAGAAGTGACAAAAACGTGACCAAATGTGACTAAAAGTGACTTAAACTTGACTAAAAGTGACAAAAACATGACTAAAATAAAAATAGCAAAAACCTGACTTAATAAAAACGTGAGTAAAAATGACAAAAACATGACTAAATCCGACTAAAACGTGTCTAAAAGCCACAAAACTATAACTAAAAGTGACATTTGTCTTTATTAATGCCAGTGTCTTTGTTCGACTCTCTTTAGCCGATTAATTGTTGCAGTCTGACTTTTTAAAAAGATAAACCAGGACTAAACTAGAATAAAACAATGACAGGATTAAATCTGGACTAAACCAGGGTCAAACCAGGACTGAATCAAGACCCAAAGGAGCCTCAGACTGAGTTCACATTTAATAAAAAACACATTTAGAACTAAATCCATGTTTAAAGTTTGGACTAAACAAGATCTAAACCAAGAACAATTCAGGACTAAACCGGGACTATAAAAGGATTAAATCTGGACTAAACTAGAGCCAAACTAAGAATAATCCAAACCAAAAAGAGACAAAAGCTCAAACTGAGAGTGTGTGACTAAACTAGGTCTAAACCCAGACTAAACCAAGACTAAACCAAGATCAAACCAGGACTAAACCAAGATCAAACCAAGACTAAACCAAGATCAAACCAGGACTAAACCAAGATCAAACCAAGACTAAACTAAGATCAAACCAAGACTAAACCAAGATCAAACCAGGACTAAACCCAGACTAAACCAGGACTAAACCAAGATCAAACCAGGACTAAACCAAGATCAAACTAGGACTAAACCCAGACTAAACTAGGTCTAAACCAAGATCAAACCAGGACTAAGCCAAGATCAAACTAGGACTAAACCCAGACTAAACTAGGTCTAAACCAAGATCAAACCAGGACTAAACCCAGACTAAACCAGGACTAAAGCAAGACTAAACCAGGACTAAACCAAGATCAAACCAGGACTAAACCAAGATCAAACCAGGACTAAACCAAGATCAAACCAGGTCTAAACCAAGATCAAACCAGGACTAAACCAAGATCAAACCAGGACTAAACCAAGATCAAACCAGGTCTAAACCAAGATCAAACCAGGACTAAACCAAGATGAAACTAGGTCTAAACCAAGATCAAACCAGGACTAAACCCAGACTAAACCAGGACTAAACCAGGACTAAACCAAGACTAAACCAAGATCAAACCCAGACTAAACCAAGATCAAACCAGGACTAAACCAAGATGAAACCAGGACTAAACTAAGATCAAACCAAGACTAAAGCAAGATCAAACCAGGACTAAAGCAAGATCAAACCAAGACTAAACCCAGACTAAACCAAGACTAAACCAAGATCAAACCCAGACTAAACCAAGATCAAACCAGGACTAAACCAAGATGAAACCAGGACTAAACCAAGATCAAACCAGGACTAAAGCAAGATGAAACCAGGACTAAACCCAGACTAAACCAGGACTAAACCAAGATCAAACCAGGACTAAACCAAGATCAAACCAGGACTAAACCAAGATCAAACCAAGACTAAACCAAGATCAAACCAGGTCTAAACCCAGATCAAACCAGGACTAAACCAAGATCAAACCAGGACTAGAACAGAAAAGGATTGAAGTGTGTTTTAAGCGTTTCAGAACAGGGAGTTTCCGGACAAAAACAAAACAAAACAACATCTTCGACTAATTAAGGACAGAATATTTTAATTTAAACCAGGACTTCATGAGGATCAAACCAGGACTAAACCAGAATCAAACAGGGCTACGCATGGACTAAACCAGGACTAAAGCAGGCCTGAACAAGGTCTAAACCAGGACTAAACCAGAATCAAACAGGGCTACGCATGGACTAAACCAGGACTAAAGCAGGCCTGAACAAGGTCTAAACCAGGACTAAACCAGGACTAAACCAGGATTAATCCAGGTTTTAACCAGAACTAAACAGGATTAATCCAGACTTTAACCAGGACTAAACCGGGATTAATCCAGGTTTTAATCTTCACGACTAAACCAGGAATGAGGACTAAACTGAGACTAAACCAGGTCTCAAACAGGACTAAACCAGGATTAATCCAGGTTTTAACCAGAATTTACAGGATTAATCCAGACTTTAACCAGGACTAAACCAGGACTAAACCAGGATTTAAACCAGGATTAATTCAGGTTTTAATCTTCACGACTAAACCAGGAATGAGGACTAAACTGAGACTAAACCAGGTCTCAAACAGGACTAAACCAGTACAAAAACACAGAACTAACGTCCTTTTATCACAAACAGTCTGTGCGTTTGGACATTTTAGTTTAAATATTGATTTCTTCGTTTTGTATTCACTCGGCTCGTCCTTTTTCCCTCTTCTGCGCCGCTCGGTCTCGTCCACGTTCGCTTTTCTCGCACAAATGCACCGGATCTTTGGACTCGACAAACGCGCTCTGGACTTCACTCTGTGGCTTCGTCGGTTCATGTTTTGGCCTTTTCTCGAACGTTAAAGCTGGAGTTGTGGACAGTGCGCGCTCAGAACTGAATCCCACTTTTCTCACGTAATCCAGGTTTTAACCCGGATTAATCCAGATTTTAACCAGGAATAAACCAGGACTAAACCAGGATTTAAAGCACGACTAAACCAGGATTAATCCAGACCTTAACCAGGAATAAACCAGGACTAAACCAGGACTGAACTAGGACCGAAACCAGGATTTAAAGTACGACTAAACCAGGAATGAGGACTAAACTGAGATTAAACCAGGTTTTAAACAGGACTAAACCAGGATTTGAAGCAGGACTAAACCAGGACTAAACCAGGACTGAAGGAGGACCAAAACCAGGATTTAAAGCAGAATTAAACCAGGATTAATCCAGACCTTAACCAGGACTAAAACAGGGCTAAACCAGGATTAAACCAGGATTAATCCAAATTTTAACCAGGACAAACCAGGACTGAACTAGGACTGAAACCAGGATTTAAAGCAGGACTAAACCATGAATGAGGACTAAACTGAGATTAAACCAGGTTTTAAACAGGACTAAACCAGGACTGGAGTAGGACCGAAACCAGGATTTAAAGTAGGATTAAACCAGGATTAATCCAAACCTTAACCAGGAATAAACCAGGACTAAACCAGGATTTAAAGCACAACTAAACCAGGATTAATCCAGACCTTAACCAGGACTAAACCAGGAATGAGGACTAAACTGAGATTAAACCAGGTTTTAAACAGGACTAAACCAGTTCTAAACCAGGATTTGAAGTAGGACTAAACCAGGACTAAACCAGGACTGAAGTAGGACCGAAACCAGGATTTAAAGCAGGATTAAACCAGGATTAATCCAAACTTTAACCAGGACCAAACCGGTAGTAAACCAGGACTGAACTAGGACCGAAACCAGGATTTAAAACACGAGTAAACCAGGATTAATCCAGGTTTTAACCAGGATTAATCCAGACTTTAACCAGGAATAAACCAGGACTAAACCAGGATTTGCAGCAGGACTAAATCAGGACTAAACCAGGTCTTAAACAGGACTAAATCAGTACAAAAAAGCTGGAGTTGTGGACAGTGCGCTCAGAACTGAACCCGCTTCTCCCACGTACATCCTGGTACTTTCGGCGTGTTGCTGCGGCCGTGTGGTGCGCTCGGTGGGAGGTTGTGGGTCAGATTCCTGCTCTCGGCCCAAACCTCACATTCTGGAGCAGTGAGTCAGAGGTCAAGAGGTCAGCGCTGCTCCGACTGTGGGTTTGGTGTCAGTGTTTGCCTTAAAACGGTTAAAGTTATTTGTGTTAACCTTTACATTTACCATTAAAGTCTGTGTTAAGGTGAGACGCTGCAGGTGAACAGGAAAAATAGTAAATTTAAAGATATTCATTTGAATCTTCTGCTGTAGTTTAGTCACATAAATGTAAGAAAAAATGTATTACAAGTTTTTCATCATGTCATGTTTTCATGTAGAAAGAAGGCATTTTATGTGAAAAAATTGCCAATAATCCACATATTTAAGACATTTAAATCTGAAAAATGGACAGAACCAGGTTTAAATTTTTTCGTTCATTTTCTAAAAAAAATTAAATGTCCCAAATATGTGGATTTTTCGCCATTTTTACATTTTACATGAAAACAAGACATTATGAAGCACTTGTAATAAATGTTTTTCTTACATTTTTGTGACTAAACTACAGCAGAAGTTTAATGGATATCTTTAAATTCAACATTTTGCCCGATTCACCTTCTGCGTCTCGACTTAAACACCCGTCACTTCCTGCTGTTGTTTTTCCGACTCTCGCAATGCATTGTGGTCTATATTGACCTCGAGGGACCAGTGCTGGACACCACTTTTCAAGATGCATTGTGGGAAATTTTGAGTGCACTACTTCTTCACCTGCTGGACATTCGGACAGCACTAAACCTGTTTGGTGCCCTCTAGAGGGGACAGTGTGGACGTTCAGACCATAGAACTATAATAAAACCTGGAAGATGAATCCAAAATGGCCGCCTTGTTCCTCCCTGTGGCCTGAGCTCATTGGCCCCAAAAAATGTCTTACTTCTGCATTTACTTCCTGATATGGAGGCGGCCATCTTTGCTTTAGGGCACCACGTGACCACAATCCCCCATGATGCTTTGAGGGAGCGATCACGCAGCTGCAAGTTTTTGTGTTAGCGTTAGCTTGTGTGATTGTAATTGTGTTCTTCATGTTAGACACACGTGAAGCGTCTGAAATGAAATAAAATACAACTTACAGGTGTCTCTAGTCGAGCCTTTTCCACGAGCTTCTGTTTGTATCGTCCGACGCTCGTTCATGTGACTCACACATGTTTGTGTGACGTCACTTCAGATAAAAACGGTAATTTGTGATTTTAGAAACGGTAGAAAAGAACATTTCCTTCTATTTTATTTAAATACTGATAATAATTCAGTCCTGTCTGTGATTATAATGTGACATTTTAGAAAAAGGCTGGGCCCAAGAGGCTGCAGTACCTCACACGACCACTAATCAATCTGAGACACAGACAGAGGGGGCGTGGCTTATCCAGTTCATTTTATACATCCATGATTCAGACGCAGCCCTTTATTTTCAACGGCACGTCGCTTTTTGATGACATCACAGAGGGATTCTATTTTAAAGCTTTATTTAAAAAAAAAAAAAAATCAAATTCCGCCTCATTTTTTTGACTTAAAACTTCAATAAATCAGTTTTATAAATAGATATTAAAAATCGTTGTGTGTTTGGTCTAAATCTGGTTGAGTCCAGATTGTACAGTTTGGTGTAGGATCTACTTTAAGATTTGAAGAAAACGACCTTTGAAGTTACAAAGTCCCAGAGAAATCTATGGATGAAGTGGATTCAATGGAAGAATAAAACATCTTCAGGAGCAGATTGGACACGTTTGTTGTTTCTACATGAAAGTCAATGTGTGAGAGAGAAAAGTGACCAAAAAACAAAACATTAAAAAAAAAAAGTGTTTTACCTGTAGAGTCTCTTCTGGACACAACAGAATGAAGCAGAAAGAGCTGTTTAATCGAACTGTTGAGCCGAGATCATGAACAAAACACTTTAAACAAACCGTTAGCTTCAGAGTCGCTAGCGTTAGCCGCTTACCTTAGCTTGAGCTGTGAAAAGATCGCAAATCTCAGGCAAAAAGATGAATAATCCAGTCTGTTTGATGTTTAACGTATGATCCATGGTCAATAAAACGTGTGATGATTATTAGTCCATAAATATGTGTCGGAGGATTTGATCCATATTCATCACAGAAAGTTTAGCAGATTTTTTTTTTTATCCGTAATGAGCTGAGTGTCTGAATCGCTCTGTGATTGTGTCACTATTTAGTCTGATATTCACCTTATTCTGCCCCGCCCACTTTTGCCTCTTTTTTCCACAGATCACACTTTTGTTGTAAACGCACTTCCGTTTGACGAGAACTCCGTTAAAGCTAATGATGAACGAGGGAAAAGTCTCGCCGCTAAAATGTTACATAAAGTAGATTGATTTGTGTAAAATGTTTAATGAACACGAGCAACAACAAGTCACAACACAACGATTTCATGAAAACGTCTTTTTAGTCGAGTAGAACTTATTTTCTGTTGAGCTCGTCTGCTCCATGTGAACTACAACGGAAACAAGACGGCGGTGCGTACGACAACTTCAGGAATAAGGAGAATAGAGCACAGGACATAGACCGTACACATCGATGGACTGTGGGAATGTGACGTCACCCATAGCATTCGGCTCCAGCCAAATGAAGCCCATCGTGGCTAGCAGTTATAGCGGCTAAAGTGGAGCTAGCAGTTATAGCGGCTAAAGTGGAGCTAGCAGTTATAGCGGCTAAAGTGGAGCTAGCAGTTATAGCGGCTAAAGTGGAGCTAGCAGTTATAGCGGCTAAAGTGGCGCTAGCAGTTATAGCGGCTAAAGTGGAGCTAGCAGTTATAGCGGCTAAAGTGGAGCTAGCAGTTATAGCGGCTAAAGTGGCGCTAGCAGTTATAGCGGCTAAAGTGGAGCTAGCAGTTATAGCGGCTAAAGTGGAGCTAGCAGTTATAGCGGCTAAAGTGGAGCCAGACTCTATATTTAAACCCGAGTGCGTATCATGGCAACCACACGGACCAATCAGGAGGAGGTTGCTAACGGTATCCGCCCCTCGGTGGGAGGAGACGGCGGCAACGTGCGGCGCTAGCTGTCAATCAAACCTGTAGCTAACACGAGCAAAAACGGCCCCTGGAAAAGGAAGCACCTGATTGGTCAGTTATTATTGTAATAACTTGATTTATGAACAACCAACGAGAAAAAAACACAGGATCATGTGGAGTGAGTCAGACGGACATTTTAGTTCCAGATGTGAGTTTGACCCAAACAGTTACAGAGTAAAGACACCAGTGTCACAGGAAGTGAATGGCAGCTCGGCTTCATGGAGCCAGGAGCCTCCAGAGCTGCTTCCTATTTGGAACGCGGCGGCTAGCATGCTAACGCGGTCCACTGATATGTACGGTCTATGGTGCAGGACTGTGGAGTGAACGAGGGGTTAAAGGGCCTCTGACAGGTTGAGCTTCTCATTTCACTAAAATGTAGTTTAGATAAATATATTTCACATTTTGCCAAGATACTTTACACATTTTATCCCGGTTAAGCAATTTTTTAGGTTTTTAATGTCACTTCCTGGTTGTAAATGATGACATCACACTGGGAAATTACCATAGCGACCACACTGTAAAGTGGGCCAAAACTCATCTAATGTCGTAGATATTTAACATTTTTACGCATAAAAATAGACGTGAACACTTTTCTTTGTTGAATTAATGTGTAAAGGGTCAAAAAAGTAGTTTGTTTTGTGTAAATTTTGCGTAACGTTTGTGTCCCCGGTGTGATGTCATCCATTTGTTCACTTCCTGTAACTTTCTACTGACACAATCGCCTGACACTATAAAGCGACAAAATAAAAGTGTTATCGTGTATTATTATTCGTCCAATCATAAATATTGTGTAATTTATGTGGGTTTTGGTCCTTGTTTACGGTCTGGTTGCTATGGTAACAGCTGTACAATTAGCTCTAACTGTGTCATATTTGCATCGTCTTCAACCAGGAAGTGACATCATAAACTTAAACAAACCGTCAAAGGAAAAAGCATCAAAAACATAGAAAAAAGCGACAAAAACGCAACTAAATGTGAAACGAATGCAATTTAAAGCAACAAAAACCCGACTAAAAGCGGCACAGATGCAGCTAAAAGTGACATGAACGCGAATAAAATCAGAAAAAACACGACTAAAAGTGTTAAAATGTGACTGAAAGCGACAAAAGTGAAACTAAAAGTGACAAAAATGCAACAAGGCGGAGTTATCAAGGGTTATTATTTGTCAAATCATTAATATTGTGTCATTTATGTGGGTTTTGGCCCTTGTTTACGGTCTGGTTGCTATGGTAACAGCTGTAGAATTAGCTCTAACTGTGTCATATTTGTGTCGTGTTCAACAGGAAGTGACGTCATAAACTTAAACAAACTGTCAAAGGAAAAAGCATCAAAAACATAGAAAAAAGCGACTAAAATGCAACTAAAAGTGAAACGAATGCAATTTAAAGCAACAAAATCCCGACTAAAAGCGGCACAGATGCAGCTAAAAGTGACATGAACGCGAATAAAATAAGAAAAAACACGACTAAAAGTGTGAAAATGTGACTAAAAGCGACAAAAGCGAAACTAAAAGTGACAAAAATGCAACAAGGCGGAGTTATTGTTCGTCAAATCATAACTATTGTGTCATTTATGTGGGTTTTGGCCCTTGTTTACAGTCTGGTTGCTATGGTAACAGCTGTAGAATTACCTCTAACTGTGTCATATTTGTGTCGCGTCCAACAGGAAGTGACATCATAAACTTAAACAAACTGTCAAAGAAAAAGCTTCAAAAACATAGAAAAAGTGTCAAAAATGCAACAAAAAGTGAAACGGTCTGGTTGCTATGGTAACAGTTTTAGAATTAGCTCTAACTCAACAGGAAGTCACATTATAAACTTAAACAAACTGTCAAACAGGACAAATGTTATTAATTATATCATGTTTACTACGTTTTAGTCAAATTATACTTTTGTGAAGCTCAAAGACAAATTTTAGGGGAGAAAATGTTATGTTCTACATGTTTTGTAACAGAAAAGCAAACAAACTGCTGTTTCTACTCCACGGAAACTCAAAATAGTTGCTTATTTTTGGATTTTAAAAATGTTTTTTTTTTCCCCAAAAACAAAAAAATTAAAACAAGGTTAAACTTTCTTGTTGTTATTTAGACTTGGATTTCACTCAAATGTCAGTTAAATTAGACAAAAGTGAAGATTTGCTGAACTGAATGTTGTTGTTTGTCGTGACTTTTGAAGTGTTTGTGTGAAAGAGTCTGAACCAGGACTGAACCAGGACTGAACCAGGTCTGAACCAGGACTAAACCAGGACTAAACCAGGACTAAACCAGGACTAAACCAGGACTAAACCAGGACTAAACCAGGACTAAACCAGGACTAAACCAGGTCTAAACCAGGACTAAACCAGGACTAAACCAGGAATAAACCAGGTCTAAACCAGGACTAAACCAGGACTAAACCAGGACTAAACCAGGTCTAAACCAGGACTAAACCAGGACTAAACCAGGAATAAACCAGGTCTAAACCAGGACTAAACCAGGACTAAACCAGGTCTAAACCAGGACTAAACCAGGACTAAACCAGGTCTAAACCAGGACTAAACCAGGTCTAAACCAGGACTAAACCAGGACTAAACCAGGTCTAAACCAGGACTAAACCAGGACTAAACCAGGACTAAACCAGGAATAAACCAGGTCTAAACCAGGACTAAACCAGGTCTAAACCAGGACTAAACCAGGACTAAACCAGGAATAAACCAGGACTAAACCAGGACTAAACCAGGACTAAACCAGGTCTGAACCAGGACTAAACTAGGACTAAACCAGGAATAAACCAGGTCTGAACCAGGACTAAACCAGGTCTAAACCAGGTCTGAACCAGGACTAAACTAGGACTAAACCAGGTCTGAACCAGGACTAAACCAGGTCTAAACCAGGACTAAACCAGGACTGAACCAGGTCTAAACCAGGACTAAACCAGGTCTAAACCAGGACTGAACCAGGTCTAAACCAGGACTAAACCAGGTCTAAACCAGGTCTGAACCAGGACTAAACCAGGACTAAACCAGGACTGAACCAGGTCTGAACTAGGACTAAACCAGGACTAAACCAGGACTAAACCAGGACTAAACCAGGTCCACTGTGGGTTTTAGGAGTCTTTCTGTGATTGTGGAATGTGCCAGTCCCACCCAAGTCCAGGGAAACCCACAGCCCCTGGACCTGGGCCTCTTCACGCCTCGTCTGCAATTGTTCAGGAACCTAAACCTGCTAAACGAGGGCCCAAGTAGCACTAAAACTGAATAATAAGGAACTAAATCTGGACTAAATCTAAACCAGGACTAAACTGGTAATAAACCAGGACTAAATCTGGACTAAAACTGACTTAAACCTGAACTAAACCACTACGAAACTGGAAATAAACCAAGACTAAACCAGAACTAAACCAGGACTAAACCAAAGCTAAATAAGGACTGAACCTGAAGTAAACCTGAGCTAAACTAAGACTAAACCTGAAGTAAAACTGAACTAAACCTACGCTAAATCAGGACCAAACCAGAACTAAATGAAGACTAAACAAGGACTAAACCAGAATTAAACCAGTACTAAACCTTAACTAAACCTGAACTAAACTTGAAATAAACTAGCGGGACTAAATCTGGACTAAAACAGGACTAAATCTGGACTAAAACTGACTTAAACCTGAACTAAACCAAGACAAAACTGGAAATAAACCAAGACTAAACCAGAACTAAACCAGGACTAAACCAAGTCTAAATCTAAGATAAACCAGGACTAAACAAGTCTAAGATAAACCAGGACTAAAGAAGTCTAAGATAAACCAGGACTAAACCAAGTCTAAATCTAACATAAACCAGGACTAAACCAAGACCAAACCAGTACTAAACTAGAAATAAACCAGCCTAAAGCCTAAACCTGAAGTAAAACTGAACTAAACCTAAGCTAAACCAGGACTAAACCCGAACTAAACTTGAAATAAACCAGGACTAAAGCGGACTATTTAGAACTAAACCAAGACTAAAATAACTGAACTGAATGACAGCTAAACCAGTACAAAAATGTATAATATGATATAATATGTAAATTAATCTAAATATCTCTAAATATGTTTATTATTTCTTTATTTTCTTGTTAAAATGCTGAAGTTTGTGGCGACCCGCGATGTATTCTCACAGTTTCAGCCGTTTGTACCGAACGTTCCGGAGCTCAAGGACACGAGTGTTGTGTCTGTGACGGAAAGAGACCAACGAGAAACAAAACCATCTCCAACACCGATAAAACAACGGATATTTACCCAGAAACACAGACGAAAGAGTCGGGAAAAGATACCGAGGAAGATAAATGTCCTCCTGACCAGCTCCAGGGCTCGTGACTGTGAGAGTTTGGACGAAAAAAGCACTTTCTGTTCAACATACAGGCCCTTTAAGTGTTTGAAAATCCAGAACGGAGGCAAAAGTGAAGTGGAACATAGTGGGATTTAAACTGGGATTGACCTCAGATTATCACAAAATATGACAAATGTAGATGGTTTTGTCAAAGTAAAAGCCTCAG
>CM033633.1:3444701-3549701 GCA_019453435.1 Rhinogobius similis
GGGCTAAACCAGGACTAAACATGGGCTAAACCAGGTCCAAACCAGGACTAAACATGGGCTAAACCAGGACTAAACATGGGCTAAACCAGGACTAAACATGGGCTAAACCAGGGCTAAACATGAGTTAACCAGGGCTAAACCAGGGCTAAACCAGGACTAAACCAGGACTAAACCAGGTCTAAACATGGGCTAAACCAGGACTAAACCAGGGCTAAACATGGGCTAAACATGGGCTAAACATGGGCTAAACCAGGGCTAAAACAGGACTAAACCAGGACTAAACATGGGCTAAACCAGGGCTAAAACAGGACTAAACCAGGACTAAACATGGGCTAAACATGGGCTAAACATGGGTTAAACATGGGCTAAACATGGGCTAAACATGGGCTAAACATGGGCTAAACCAGGACTGAACCAGGACTAAACCAGGACTGAACCAGGACTAAACCAGGACTAAACCAGGACTAAACCAGGACTAAACCAGACCTATGCAGCACTACAACAGTTTGGTGATTTGTCCTTGTCTCCATGGAGATGTTAGTGCTTTGACACTAAACTCTCTCCGCTGTGGGACGTCCAAACATCCCAAACATGTTCAAACTCATGTTACGTCACAATAAATACAATCTAAACCTGAATTATACTTTTAAATCGTGAGGCCGAACTCAGCGATTCACAGAAAGATGTAAAAACCAACGCACACAGAAAATATAGACCCTTTAAAAAACTGATGTCAACAAACTTCCTGAACGGAGTCAAAATAAAGTCGACTGTAAATGTTTGAATGATTGTCTCACATTAGATCTAAATTCTATGGTTGTAAGTGTTTGTGTTGGAAAAAAACAACACATTTGAATTTCCAGAGTAGAAAGGTCAGTTAGTTTGCTTTTCTGTAACAAACCATGGAACAAATACAATGTTCTAGCCTTAAAATGGTATTTTAGCTTCAAAATGATCTAATTTATGGAACAGTATCTAATATATCTCTGGATAAAATGAAAAATTACTGTGCGCTCAGCATTTCTGTGAGTATTTTTCCAGTAAAACCCATAAATCTGGATTGTTCCTTCATCAAAAACACAAAGAGTTGATCATAATTTCCTCAAACATGATGTAAAACACAATAATAAATGTGTTTAAAGCAGCTCTGATGTCACTCACATGTGTGAGGCTTTTACTGAGACAAAATCATCTACATTTTTCATATTTTGTGATATTCTGAGGTTAATCCCAGTTTAAATCACAATGCGTTCCACTTCACTTTTGCCTCCGTTCTGAATTGACAGACTTTTAAAGGGTCTTCCACTGTTTTCACACAGACCAGCACCTGCTCCTCTGCTGCTTTTCTGCTGCACAAACTCTGACACTGAACTCATAACGACCTGCTCAAAGCCTCTCATTTTGACACTAATCTGCACGTTTAACTCACGCAGTATTTAAAGCGCCCCGGAGTTGTTTTGAAGCCGTTTTTAGAGCCGTGGCACGTGCCGTTGTGGCTTTACTTCCAAGTTTGTGTCTGTGGCTAAAGCTGGAGTTGTCCTCAGCTTTTCTGCGTTTATTTCCTTCTCTGCAAAGACTCTAAATGTCAGATTTGGGTCTGGACAAAGCGATAAGCAGCAAACACCTGCTGTTAAAGTGTGGAAAAACATGACTAAAAGTGACAAAAACTTGAGTTCAAGTGAAAAAACACAACTAAGAGTGACAAAAACGTGACCAAAAGTGACAAAAGCATGACTACAAGCGACAAAAAACACAACTAAGAATGTCAAAAACTTGACTGAAAGTGACAAAAACGTGACTAAAATGACAAAAATGTGACTAAAAGCGAGAAAACGTGACTAAAAGCGACAAAAACGTGACTAAAAGCGACAAAAACACGACTAACAGTCACAAAAACATGACTAAAAGCGACAAAAACATGACTAAAAGCGACAAAAACATGACTCAAAATGACAAAAATGTGACAAAAAGCAACAAAAACGCGACTTAAAGTAACACAAACTTGAGTTAAAGTGAAAAAACACAACTAAGTGTGACAACAGCTTGACTAAAAGTGACATAAACTTGACTGAAGCGACAAAAGCATAACTAAAATTGACAAATACTTCAGTTAAAGTGAAAGAGTGACAAAAACGTGACTAAAAGTGACAAAAGCGTGACTAAAAGTGACAAAAGCGTGACTAAAAGCGACAAAAACGTGACTAAAAGTAACAAAAACGTCACAAAAATTATTAAAAATGTGACTAAAAGTGACAAAAACATTTTTGAGAGACATTTGTTGCTTCTTTTGTCACGTTTTTGTCACAGTTGCTGCTCAAAAGAGCTAAAACCGACAACCAAGAACAAAGCAAGAACTCTGCATTTACCTGCACGAGACCAAACCAGGACTAAACCAGGTCTAGAATGTAACTTCGGACTGCGTGAATGCCTTTGCAGATCAGAGAGATTAACTGCGCTGTGACTTTGAGTATTTACGGTGAAAAGTGCGTCTCCTGTTGCGCCGTGTTGTTCGGTAATCTGTTTATGGAGGCGAAAGTCCCGGAGGCTGTGACTTCGGCTCCGTTTAGTTCAGGGTTTTTAAGGTTAGGAGTGAAACTGAGAGCAGGTGGAGCAGCTGACGACGGCGCACTTTGGGGACAAATCGACGATGATTCAGGAGCGAGGTAGGATTAAAGTCTGGAGGGTCTCGTGTTTTTCTAATTCTGACTCAGTTTAGTGGGAGGGCGCCTGTGGTAAAGATTTATCATAGATTTAAAGTGAAAAAACACAACTAAGAGCGACAAAAACGTGACTAAAAATGACAAGAATGTGACTAAAAGCGACAAAAACGTGACTAAAAGTGACAAAAACATGACTAAAAGTGACAAAAACATGACTAAAAATTAAAAGAATGTGACTAAATGCGATAAAAACGTGACTTAAAGTAACAAAAACTTGAGTTAAAGTGAAAAAAACCCAACTAAGAGCGACAACAACTTGACTAAAAGTGATTTTATCATAGTTTTAAAGCAAAAAACACAACTAAGAGCGACAAAAACGTGACTAAAAGCGACAAAAACATGACTAAAAATGACAATAATGTGACTAAATGCGATAAAAACGTGACTTAAAGTAACAAAAACTTGAGTTAAAGTGAAAAAAAACAACTAAGAGCGACAACAACTTGACTAAAAGTGATTTTATCATAGTTTTAAAGTGAAAAAACACAACAAAGAGCGACAAAAACGTGACTAAAGGTGACAAAAACATAACTAAAAGCGACAAAAACATGACTAAAAATGACAAGAATGTGACTAAATGCGATAAAAACGTTACTTAAAGTAACAAAAACTTGAGTTAAAGTGAAAAAACACAACTCAGAACGACAACAACTTGACTAAAAGTGAAAAAACATAACTAAAAGCAACAAAAACGTGACTAAAAGCGACAAAAACATGACTAAAAATGAAAAAAATGTGACTAAAAGTGACAAAAATGTGACTTAAAGTAACAAAAACTTGAGTTAAAGTGAAAAAACACAACTAAGAGCGACAAAAAAGTGACTAAAAGTGACAAGAATGTGACTAAATGCGATAAAAATGTGACTTAAAGTAACAAAAACTTGAGTTAAAGTGAAAAAAACAACAACTAAGAGCGACAACAACTTGACTAAAAGTGACAAAAACTTGACCGAAAGCAACAAAAACGTGACTAAAAATGACAAAACCGTGACTAAAAGTAACAAAAACTTGAGTTAAAGTGGAAAAACACAACTAAAAATGACAACAACTTGACTAAAAGTGACATAAACTTGACTGAAGCAACAAAAGCGTGACTAAAAGTGACAAATACTAAAAAAAAACAAAAAACAAGAGTGGCAAAAACGTGACTAAGGGCGACAAAAACGTGACTAAAAGCAACAAAAACGTGACTAAAAGTGACCAAAATGTGACTAAAAGCAACAAAAACGTGACTAAAAGTGACCAAAATGTGACTAAAAGCAACAAAAACGTGACTAAAAGTGACAAAAACGTGACTAAAAGTGACAAAAACGTGACTTAAAATGAAAACACACAACTAAGAGTGACAAAAATGTGACTAAAAGTGACATAAATGTGACAAAAATGTGAGAGAAAAATGACATTTTGTACAATATTTGTTTTCAAAGAACACGTCTTGGAGCTTTAATCTCCTGTTTGTCCGTTTGAACCTCTCTTTATGTCATGTATTGTCTTTGGATGATGATTATCACCTGGAAATATCACATTTTGGGTCAAAGTGAGAGCCGTGCGTCGATAAACGGGATACAACTGATGCTAAAGTGCTTTGCTAGCTTTGTTTTGCTAACGGCTCAACATATACGTTAGCGTCCGAGGAAATACGACGCTTTATCACAAAATCAAGTCAAAGTTTAAACGGATGAATTGTCAGTTTTGGGGGGAGGCTGCAGTTTGTGAAGAAAGTTTGAAAAGGAAAAGTGTCAAATGGCAGGAAGTAGTGCTGCGTGAGTTCTAGTCCCTCTGTGATGTCATCAAAAAGAGACGTACCATTGAAAGTACAGGGACAATCATAGAACTATAATTAAACCTGGAAGATGAATCCAAAATGGCCGCCCTGTTCCTCCCTGTGGCCTGAGCTCATTGGTTCATGACCCCAAAAAATGTTTCTTACTTCCGCATTTACTTCCTGATACGGAGGCGGCCATCTTTGCTTTAGGGCGCCACGTGACGACAATCCCCCATGATGCTTTGAGCGACGTGAGCGACCAGCAGCTGCAGGTCTTTGTGTTAGCGTTAGCTTGTGTGATTGTAATTGTGTTCTTCATGTTAGACACACGTGAAGCGTCTGAAATGAAATAAAATACAACTTACAGGTGTCTCTAGTCGAGCCTTTTCCACGAACTTCTGTTTGTATCGTCCGACGCTCGTTCATGTGACGTCACACATGTTTGTGTGACGTCACTTCAGATAAAAACGGTAATTTCGGTGATTTTAGAAACGGTAGAAAAGAACATTTCCTTCTATTTTATTTAAATACTGATAATAATTCAGTCCTGTCTGTGATTATGTGACATTTTAGAAAAAGGCTGGGCCCAAGAGGCTGCAGTACCTCGCACGGCCACTAATCAATCTGGGACACAGACAGAGGGGGCGTGGCTTATCCAGTTCATTTAATACATCCATGGGGACAATTTACAACAACTGACACGTTTTTCTGACCAGCGTTCGACAAAATAAAGTGTTACCAGGGATTTTATTTGTCAGATCGTAGCTGTTGTGTGATGTCTGTGTATGTGGCCCTTGTTTACAGTCTGGTTGCTACGGTAACAGTTGTGGAATGACCTCTAATGATGTCACATTTGTGTCGTGTTCAACCAGGAAGTGACATTATGAACGTTACACAAACTGACAAATTGGGACAAATGGGAAAAAATAACACTAAACCAGGACTAAACCAGGTCTAAACCAGGACTAAACCAGGACTAAACCAGGACTAAACCAGGACTAAACCAGGACTAAACCAGGACTAAACCAGGTCTAAACCAGGTCTAAACAAGAACTAAACCAAGTCTAAACCAAGACTAAACCAGAACAGCATTAACCCAGACTAAAAGTAGAATGAATTAGAATTGAAACCAAGATTAAACAATTTATTCTTGGATTTAAGTTTGCAGCAGGGCCAAATAAGAACTAAACCAGGTCTAAACCAGGTCTAAACCAGGTCTAAATCCAGTGTTAACCAGGAGTAAATCAGTTCCAAACCAGGGCAGAAAAAAACAAAAAACAAAACAAAACACAAGAACTAGACCTGGTCTAACTCGGACAAAACCAAGACTAAAACAAGACTAAACCAGGATCAAAACTCAACCAAATCAGAACTAAACCAGGTCCAAACCAGGACTAAACCAGGCCTTAATCAGGTCTAAACAAGGACTAGGATTAAACCAGGACTAAACCAGGATTTAACAAGGACTTAATCAGGTCTAAACCAGGTCTAGACCAGGGCTAAACCAGGTCTAAACCAGGACTAAACCAGGTCCAAACCAGGACTAAACCAGGTCTAAACCAGGTCTAAACCAGGTCTAAACCAGGTCTAAACCAGGACTAAAGCAGGACTAAACTGGGGCTAAACCAGGTCTAGACTAGGACTAAACCAGGACTAAACCAGGTCTAAACCAGGACTAAACCAGGTCTAAACCAGGACATGATGTGAACATTCAGAGCAGAGTCAGAGTTTGAACAGAGAATGTAAATCTGTTCATTCAAATGCAGATCTATTAATGAGTTTCTTTCTAAAAATAATCTTCAGTTCAGTTTGAGTCTGTTTTCTGTGAAGCTCCAGCGGCTGCTCTGGAACCACAGGGTCTGAGCTTCAGTCCCAGCCCCGATGTTTCCAGGTCTAAACCAGGTCTAAACCAGGTCTAAACCATGTCTAAACCAGGTCTAAACCATGTCTAAACTAGGTCTAAACCAAGACTAAACCAGGTTTAAACCAGGACTAAACCAAGACTACACCAGGACTAAACCAGGACTAAACCAAGACTACACCAGGACTAAACCAGGACTAAACCAGGACTAAACTAGGACTAAACCAGGACTTAACCAAGACTAAACCAGGACTAAACCAGGTCTAAACCAGGACTAAACCAAGTCTAAACCAGGACTAAACCAAGACTAAACCAGGACTTAACCAAGACTAAACCAGGACTAAACCAGGTCTAAACCAGGTCTAAACCAGGACTAAACCAGGTCTAAACCAGGACTAAACTAGGTCTAAACCAAGACTAAACTAGGTCTAAACCAAGACTAAACCAGTACTAAATCAGGACCAAAGCAAGACCAAACCAGGACTAAACCAGGACTAAACCAGGACAGTAACAGCTTGTAGTTTTATAGCCTTCACCTGAGTCCTCCCTGAGTCCTGGTCCAGTCCTGGTCCAGTCCTGGTCCAGGTGCAGAGTCCAATCCCGTTCCAGTCCCGCTCCAGTCCTGGTCCAGTCCCGGTCCAGTCCCAGTCCAGTCCCGGTCCAGTCCTGCTCCAGTCCCGCTCCAGTCCCACTCCAGTCCTGGTCCAGTCCTGGTCCAGTCCCGCTCCAGTCCCGCTCCAGTCCCGCTCCAGTCCCGCTCCAGTCCCGGTCCAGTCCCGCTCAAGTCCCGCTCCAGTTCCGCTCCAGCCCCGGTCCAGTCCCGGTCCAGTCCCGCTCCAGTCCCACTCCAGTCCAAGTTCAGTCCTGCTCCAGTCCCGCTCCAGTCCCGCTCCAGTCTGGTCAGTCCTGCTCCAGTCCGCTCCAGTCTCGCTCCAGTCCGCTCCAGTCCCAGTTCAGTCCGGTTCAGTCTCTGGTTCAGTCCTGGTCCAGTCTCTGGTTCAGTCTCTGGTTCAGGTGCAGTCCAGTCTCTGCCCAGTCTCTGCTCCAGTCTCGCTCTAGTCGCTCCAGTCCTGTCAGTCTCGGTCAGTTCCTGGTCAGTCTCTGGTCAGTCTCTGGTCTAGGTGCAGAGTTCCAGTCGGTCCAGTCCTGGTCAGTCCGGGTCCAGTCTCGCTCTAGTTCAGCTCCAGTCCGCCAGTCGCTCCAGTCTCTGGTTCAGTCTCTGGTTCAGTCTCGCCTAGTTCCCGGGTTCAGTCTCTGCCAGTCTCCGCTTCCAGCCTTTCGGGTTCAGTCTCGGTTCAGTCTCTGCCCAGTCTCTGCCTAGTCCTACTTCCAGTCTGCTCAGTCCCGCTCCAGTCGCTCCAGGTCGCTCCAGTCCTGGTCCAGTCCTGCTCCAGTCCCGCTCCAGTCCCAGTCCAGTCCCACTCCAGTCCTGCTCCAGTCCCGCTCCAGTCCTGGTCCAGTCCTGCTCCAGTCCTGCTCCAGTCCCAGTCCAGTCCCGCTCCAGTCCTGCTCCAGTCCCGCTCCAGTCCTGGTCCAGTCCTGCTCCAGTCCCGCTCCAGTCCCAGTCCAGTCCCACTCCAGTCCTGCTCCAGTCCCGCTCCAGTCCTGGTCCAGTCCTGCTCCAGTCCTGCTCCAGTCCCCGTCCAGTCCCGCTCCAGTCCTGCTCCAGTCCCGCTCCAGTCCTGCTCCAGTCCCGCTCCAGTCCGGCTCTAGTCCCAGTCCAGTCCCGCTCCAGTCCCGCTCCAGTCCTGCTCCAGTCCCACTCCAGTCCCGCTCCAGTCCTGGTCCAGTCCTGGTCCAATTCCGCTCCAGTCCCGCTCCAGTCCTGCTCCAGTCCCACTCCAGTCCCGCTCCAGTCCTGGTCCAGTCCTGGTCCAATTCCGCTCCAGTCCCGGTCCAGTCCCGCTCCAGTCCTGGTCCACTCCTGGTCCAGTCCCGCTCCAGTCCTGGTCCAGTCCCACTCCAGTCCCGCTCCAGTCCTGGTCCAGTCCTGGTCCAATTCCGCTCCAGTCCCGGTCCAGTCCCGCTCCACTCCTGGTCCAGTCCCGCTCCAGTCCCGCTCCAGTCCCTGTCCAGTCCTTGTCCAGTCCCGCTCCAGTCCCGCTCCAGTCCCGCTCCAGTCCCGCTCCAGTCCCGCTCCAGTCCCGCTCCAGTCCCGCTCCAGTCCTTGTCCAGTCCGGGTCCAGGTGCAGAGTCCAGATGCTGCTGTGACGCTGATGAGTTTAAATCTGTGTAATTCACTTGCGCTGCCTGCAGGGGGCGCCCTCGGGGCTTGAGTCTGCAGCAGAGCGACTTTGCACAAACTGTTCAAGGTTAAAACGGTGAAATCTGATGCAGACAAATGTATGTGCATGTGTTTACTGCCCCGGCGCATGTTTGACAGTTTGAGGAGAAAAACAACAAAAACATGACTAAAATATCAAGAATAATCCAGCATTTGATCATAAAGGACTAAAGGTTTCATTTAAGGTTAAATCAGGACTAAATTAGAGCCAAACTATGATTAAACTAAGACTAAATCAGGTCCAAAACACAGCTTAACCAGGACTAAACTAAACCTGGACTCAACCAAGACTTGGCCAGGGCTAAACCAGGATTCAGACAGGACCATCTCAGGACTAAACCAGGACTAAACCATGAGCAAAATAGGACTAAACCAGAACAGCATTAACCAAGAGTAAAAGTAGAATAAATTAGAATTGAAACCAGGATTAAACAATTTATTCTTGGATTTTAAGTTTGCAGCAGGGCCAAATAAGAACTAAACCAGGTCTAAACCAGGTTCAAACCAGGTCTAAACCAGGTCTAAACCAGGTCTAAACAGGTCTAAACCAGGACTAAACCAGGTCTAAACCAGGAGTAAATCAGTTCCGAACCAGGGCAGAAAAAAAACAACAACAAAAAACACAAGGACTAGACCTGGTCTAACTCGGACAAAACCAAGACTAAAACAAAACTAAACCAGGATTAAAACTCATCCAAATCAGAACTAAACCAGGTCCAAACCAGGACTAAACCAGGATTTAATCAGGTCTAAACAAGGACTAGGATTAAACCAGGATTAAACCAGGACTAAACCAGGTGTAAACCAGGTCTAAACCAGATCTAAACCAGGACTAAACCAGGACTAAACCAGGACTAAACCAGGACTAAACCAGGTCTAAACCAGGACTAAACCAGGATTAAATGAGGACTAAACAAAAACTAAACCAAGTCTAAACCAGGCGTAAACCAGGATTAAATGAGGACTAAACCAGGTCTAAACCAGAACTAAACCAGGACTAAACCAGGTGTAAACCAGGTCTAAACCAGGACTAAACCAGGACTAAACCAGGACTAAACCAGGACTAAACCAGGACTAAACCAGGTCTAAACCAGGACTAAACCAGGACTAAACCAGGTCTAGACCAGGGCTAAACCAGGGCTAAACCAGGTCTAAACCAGGACTAAACCAGGTCTAAACCAGGACTAAACCAGGTCCAAACCAGGACTAAACCAGGTCTAAACCAGGTCTAAACCAGGTCTAAACCAGGACTAAACCAGATCTAAACCAGGACTAAACCAGGTCTAAACCAGGACTAAACCAGGACATGATGTGAACATTCAGAGCAGAGTCAGAGTTTGAACAGAGAATGTAAATCTGTTCATTCAAATGCAGATCTATTAATGAGTTTCTTTCTAAAAATAATCTTCAGTTCAGTTTGAGTGTGTTTTCTGTGAAGCTCCAGCGGCTGCTCTGGAACCACAGGGTCTGAGCTTCAGTCCCAGCTCATCGACCTGTTGTGTCTGTCAAACCTCTTTCTAAATGTGTTTTCTAATCTGACTCTCGGAGCAGACTTTTCAGCCGCGCTCCTGTTTCGTCAGTGTTTTTTATCTGTTTTTTATCTGTTTTTTATCTGTTTTTATCTGTTCTCATGAAGGTCTGAAGAAAGATTAAATGGAGGAGCTCAAACGGAGACTGTTTTATCTGTATTTACTCTCCTGATGTGACCAAAACCGTGACGTACAGAGTCTGAGGGCAGGTCTGTTCAGCCTAAAGTCCAGACGACAGATTAGGGTTAGACAGACATGTCCAAACTCAGGCCCAGGGGCCAAATGCGACCCTCAGACCAATTTTTCTTGGCCCTTAGGCTTCCTGGTGATACGGCCCACATTGTCCTGATAAGTACTATTTACAGCACATTTCAGATTTTCTACAATTCCAACCAAAATAACTAACATTTTGGTGCAGCACAGACCTGATATTAAGGCAGTGATGTAAACCAGGACTAAACCAGGACTAAACCAGAACTAAACCAGGACTAAACAAGGACTATACCAGGACTAAACCAGGTCTAAACCAGGTCTAAACCAGAACTAAACAATGACTATACCAGGACTAAACCAGGCCTAAACCAGGTCTAAACCAGGACTAAACCAGGTCTAAACCAGGACTAAACCAGGACTAAACCAGGACTAAACAAGAACTAAACCAGGGCTAAACCAGGATTAAATGAGAACTAAACCAGGTCTAAACCAGGTCTAAACCAGGACTAAACCAGGTCTAAACCAGAACTAAACCAGGACTAAACAAGGACTATACCAGGACTAAACTGGGGCTAAACCAGGACTAAACCAGGACTAAACCAAGACTAAACCAGGACTAAACCAGGTCTAAACCAGGACTAAACCAGGTCTAAACCAGAACTAAACCAGGACTAAACAAGGACTATACCAGGACTAAACCAGGTCTAAACCAGGTCTAAACCAGGTCTAAACCAGGTCTAAACCAGGTCTAAACCAGGACTAAACCAGGACTAAACCAGGACTAAACCAGGACTAAACCAGGTCTAAACCAGGACTAAACCAGGACTAAACCAGATCTAAACCATGTGTAAACCAAGTCTAAACCAGGTCTAAACCAGGACTAAACCGGGGCTAAACCAGGACTAAACCAGGACTAAACCAGGACAAAACCAGGTCTAAACCAGGACATTATGTGAACATTCAGAGCAGAGTCAGAGTTTGAACAGAAAATGTAAATCTGTTCAATTCAATTCAATTCCAACCTAAATAACTAACATTTTGGTGCAGCACAGACCTGATATTAAGGCACTGAGACTGAATGTAGAAGTGGTGGGGCAGCTTTTTTTAACGTTTCGCGATTGATTTGTGGCCCTCGGCTTGGTCTATATTTCAATATGTGGCCCTCGATGGAAAAAGTTTGGACACTCCTGGATTAGACCCTTGATTTTCAACCAGAACACCGGGAACACTAGTGCGCCTTGAAAACATATCAAATTGGAGTTAAAGTGCGTGTGACAGGATTTTATGATTTTCTACTTTTGACTTTATTTGATGGAGTAAAACCTGTTGTGAACATGAATGATAGTTTTTACCCAAATCAGGAGTCAGTTTGTGAAGAAAAGTTGAAAAATATGTTGAACTTTACAGGAAGTGGAGCAGAGTTCCAAAACACGATGATGTCACACTAGGGAGACACACCGGGGACAATTTACAACCAACAAACACATGTTTCTGATCCTTTAATCATGAATTCATCAAAATAAAGACGTTCCCACGTGTTTTTATTTGTCAAATAATGATTTCTGTGTCATTTGAGGTGTTTTGACCCGGTGTACGACATGGTTTCTAGGCAACAGTTACGGAATTCCCCAGTGTGATGTCATCATTTACAACCAGGAAGTCAAAATTTAAACCTAAAAAGCTGCCAAACTGGGATAAAAATTGCTTTCTTTTTAGCAAAATCTTGAATATAATTATCTTAACTGTGTTTTAGTAAAAGGAGTACTTCAACCTGTCAGAGGCCCTTTAACAGGTTCAGAAATGCGGATGTAAATAACCAATTTACCTTTTTGGAGTGTCTTGAACAACCAAAACAGAAGGCAAAACCATCACTAATGCCAAATTTAAAGCACCAAACAGTAACACAAACATGATTTGGCTCATTATATGCCATATTTTATTAATTACACGGTCTGATTTGGTCATGTTTTTGTAGCAGATGGTGTGCCGCGGTGTCTTTTAAACTCAAAAAGTGTGCCGCAACTAGAAAAAGGTTGAAAAACACTGGATTTGACGACGCTCCATTAATCGTTGGACTAATCGATTGGCAGAATGATTGTTAGTTGCAGCTGAAGTCCTGGTTCACACACGGTTAGTCCTGGTTTGACTCCGGTTCTGTCCTGGATTGGCAATTTTGCAAAACAATGTTGGTAAAGCCTTTGTCTGATTGTTGTTTTCAGCAGAAGTTAATTTATTGAAACAGGTCTAGAGCTGTGGATGTTTTGTGTGAACTCAAACTTAGTCGTAGAGGATCCTCGAATATGTTTTAAGTTTGTGAATTCAACGTTTTTTAAATATTATGTTGGAGTTGGAGAATATTTTATTCGAGCAATTAATCAATCATGTAGATTTCTTGTAATGTACATAAAGACATTCATTAAATATAACAAAAAAAAAAGCAAGACAAAAGAAAACATGTTTTAAATGAACAAATAAATACTTGAATACCTCAAGATTTTCTTAATTATCTTCCAAATCCAAATCCAAATCCACTTTATTTGTAGCACATTTCATAAACATAACTGTTTCCAAAGTGCTGCACAGACAAACATAAAACGGCAAAACAAAGTACATAATAACAACTCAATTTGATCTTACGGCTTGTAAAACCAGTAAAATCCAATCCAAGCAAAAAGATAAAACCATAAAATAGAAATAAATTAATAGAATAAATAAATTATAAAATGATAAAGCACAGAGGACCACACAACTCACGCGGTGTTAAAAGCCAGAGAATAAAAGTGGGTCTTAAGACGACACTTAAAACACTCCACAGTGGTGGCTGTTCGCACGTGAGGAGGCAGAGCGTTCCAGAGTTAATAATAATAATCGTAATACTTATTAAATCCCACCCCTCACACACAATTTATTAGATACATATTTAAATATGCTTCCTGTACATACATATTTTACATCAAACTGCTAACTACCCACATATACACTAAGATACCCTGGTCAAGTGGGAAAAAAATAAAAAAAATAAAATAAAATTGTTGTCCTCTCAGCGGATACTTCCCCTCTCTACGTTTAAATAATTTTTGTATGTTGCCAGGGAGAGCATTATAGTTTGCCCTGAACATTAGTTGAGCTGTAGAATATTGAACAAGATCATTTAACTTTAGTAATTTTGAAATTTGCTCTTCTTTTTTTCTTGAATCGCAGAGATTGGTTTTAATACAGATTTGAAGTTATTGAGTTCATGTAGTCATTATTTAGGATGACCATTTAAAGGAAAAACATTATGCCTTTTTCATTTTATTCGCCTTTAAACATGCTCTCGAGGGCCTTAACTTTGCCATCTCGTGTTTTGAAACAAAACAAAACAAATCTTAGTCATTAAATGGCAGGTTTTGTCAGTCTGAGTGCATCCAGCCAGCAGATGGCGCCATCTCACTATACAATCTAGTGAAGTTAGCGCTGAACAGACGCTATGAAGTGGGTTTGCTGCAGCAGTTATTGTGTTTATAGGCAGACACGCTCAGAACGAGTTTAGCCATGAGTAAAAACAGCAGAATATTCTCAGATAAATGACACAGATCAGTGTTTCTCAAATGTTTTACCCCAAGTACCACCAAAGAAAAGATTTGGCTTTCTGAGTCCCACCCAATCTAAAGTGGGTCTATTCACTTTATTCTGCCCCGCCCACTTTTGCCGTTTTTTGCACTTTTGTTGTAAACACACTTCCGTTTGACGAGAACTCCGTTAAAGCTAATGACGAACGAGGGAAAAGTCTCGCCGCTAAAATGTTACATAAAGTAGATTGATTTGTGTAAAATGTTTAATGAACACGAGCAACAACAAGTCACAACGCACCGATTTCCTGAAAACGTCTTTTTAGTCGAGTAGAACTTATTTTCTGTTGAGCTCGTCTGCTCCGTGTGAACTACAACGGAAACAAGACGGCGGCGAGTACGGCAACTTCAGGAATAAGGGGAATACAAGACTATTTCAGGTCTTACGTAGGAACATACACCATCGCCACAGCTGTTTTAATTCGAATTTTACTAAAGGAAGAGCAAAAAATGTGAATAAAATGTACTCTAAATGATGTAAGCGCCGCAACTGAAGAAGTTTGCGTACCACAGTTTGAGAAACACTGACGTAGATGATCCGAAAATATGTCCCAGATCGAGGAAGTTCAGCAGGAAGTGTGTTTGACGCTCTGAGGGATTTTTTTTTTTTAATAAACATTCCTCAAAACAGCGTGAATGCAGCTTAATGCGACTCCAGGTGTGTTTTTGACGATGGAAAATGGAGTTAAAAGCTCAAAAAAGAGAAGAATGTGTGTCCATTAAGATGAGACGAGACATAAAAGTACATCATTTACATAATTTATGATAATTAAACTGTGATTCGTTCACAGCTTTGTTCTCGAGGGCTGCAACTAATACGTAATAATAGCTTTATAGTCTAACGATTATTTACATTTTAACCAAGAAAAGGTTGAAACATGGCGACTAAATATAGATAATATTTCACAAATAAAGTGTATTAAACAATGAAAAGAAACATTTTGATTTAATAATGCCACTGTTTTTGTTATAAAAGCTCTTTTTGCACGTGTTTTACAGTCTGTAAAGTCTAAAGAAACATTAAATTGATCAAAATATGACTCAGATTAATGACTGCAGCCGTAGAATCCGGTTTTGATGCTAGTTTTAATCCTCTGACAGCTCTGATCTCTCATATTAGTCGTTCTCGTCTGTAGTTTAGCGCTAAAACTGTGGTACAAAGTGCAGATCAATAAGGAGCCGGAGGTTCGGTCGAGGACAGAGCAGCTTTTTAAATGATTAATATGCGTCTAAAGCTTTTTGGGCTGAAATATCCCCGACGTATGAGAAGGATTTCTGTACGATCTCGTCTCTGTCGGCCGGAACTGCACGACGTGGAGCCAGTTTTCTGAATCATTCGCCGCTATTTTCATCTGGAAATCGCCCAAAGGAGAATCCCCGATCACTTCTATTTGTGCCAAACTAATATTTATCAAACCACAACATCCACCGACAGAAGAAGACGTTGTTAGTTTGTGTTTAATAGTTTTGAGCGGATTCGTACTTTCACACATGACACAGTGAACAACAACATCTTAAACCATGTTCTGTCCAGTTTTCAGATTAATACAGTCGTGGCTGAAAGCGTTGGCACAAGAAAATGAAGTATCAATCCCCAAAAAGTATTGTGATTCCACGTTTTTTGCTTTAGACGTGTTTATTTCCTTTGTGTGTTTTGGAACGACACAAAAAAACTGAGAAAAAACAGCCAATTTGACATAATTTCACACAAAAATGGGACAAAATGATTGGCACGCTTTCAAAATTGTGGATAAATAACTTGGTTTCAGCCTGTGATGCTCGTTTAAACCCAGCTGGGGCAAGTAACAGCTGTGGGCAATATAAAAATCACACCTGAAAGCAAGTGTTTTTGGTGAGAAATACTACATTTTATAGGAAAAACATCAGGGGTGCTAACATTTTCAATTATGTCCCAAATATGTGACACTACGACAGCTTGAAATGCCTTATTTTTGGATGAAAACGTTACACGATGAAAAACTTTGCGCAAAGGAGAAGTGATATCTCTAAATTTAAGATAATTTGTCATATTCACCTGCTGCGTCTCGCCTCAGAATCTAACGTAAAGTCTAGAAATTGAAATTGTTCCACCTCCACCGTGTGAACCATTTATGACTTTGAGTCTATGTTTTGTTTTCCTAAAATCTGTAAATCTGTTTTGTTTTGTCATCTAGTGTAGCGAGAGTTCCTCCAAACAGACGAGGAAGAGTTCATCTAGTGTAGAGAAAGTTCCTCTAGGCAGACGAAGAACAGTTCATCGAGTGTAGAAAAAGTTTCTCTAGACAGATGAGGAACAGTTCATCGAGTGTAGAGAAAGTTCCTCTAGACAGATGAGGAACAGTTCATCTAGTGTAGAGAAAGTTCCTCTAGACAGATGAGGAACAGTTCATCTAGTGTTGAGAGAGTTCCTCCAGGCAGACAAGGAACAGTTCATCTAGTGTAGAGAGAGTTCCTCCAGGCAGACGAGGTGCAATTCATCTAGTGTAGAGAGAGTTCCTCCAGGCAGATGAGTAACATAGAGAGTTCCTCTAGACAGATGAGGAACAGTTCATCTAGTGTAGAGAGAGTTCCTCCAGGCAGACAAGGAACAGTTCATCTAGTGTAGAGAGAGTTCCTCCGGGTACATGTGGAACAGTTCATCGAAAGAGTTCCTCCAAGCAGTCAAGGAGCTGTTCATCGAGAGAGAGAGTTCCTCCTGGCAGATGAGAATCAGTTCATCTAGTGTAGAGAGAGTTCCTCCCGGCAAATGAGTAACATAGAGAGTTCCTCTAGACAAATGAGTAACAGCTCATCTAGTGAGAGAGAGTTGCTCCAGGCAGATGAGAAACAGTTCATCGAGAGAGTTCCTCCAGGCAGATGAGAAACAGTTCATCGAGAGAGTTCCTCCAGGCAGACAAGGAACTGTTCATCTAGAGAGAGAGAGTTCCTCTAGACAGATGAGGAAGAGTTCATCCAGTGTAAAAACAGTTCCTCCAGGCAGACGAGGAGCAGTTCATCTAGAGAGAGAGTTCCTCCTGGCAGATTTTTATTTATTTATTTATTGAGTGATTGATTTCAGGGACAGTCCATATTAACCCATGAGAATATCAACAGATTGAACAAACAGGTGAACGTTCCTCCCTCAAACAGGACGGATTTCTTTTGCTTCGATCCAGAAACCGGTCCGACGTTCGTTTACCACGCGACGCTTATTATTAAATGCGTTTTGCGCCGTCTTTGGGTCAAAGCGGCTTCATCGTTCAAACTCGAAGCTCATTCTTTGAAACACAATCACATATTTCCAAATCCCCGGCTTTTCCTGCGGGTTTTACACATGAAAAGCCGCCATGACGACCGGCTGAAGTGAAGGAGGTGAAAACGCTGCTTTTGTGCTCGGGGTCCGGCGCAGTGTTGTGTCCATTTAAATGTGACGAGGCGGAGGAGGAGGAGGAGGAGGAGGAGGAGGAGGAGGAGGAGGAGGAGGAGGAGGAGGAGGAGGAGGAGGAGGAGGAGGAGGAGGAGTGCCCCAGCAGCAGATTCATTGTGTGGCATTGATTGAGCGATGCAGAGCGAGAGCGAGAGCGACAAAACGAGCACGTCAGCACAACGGGCCGAGCAGGCTGTGGTCCAGGACTCGGAAGGTTAAAGAGGCGAACGCGGGACCGTGTTGTAGGATCGCAGAGAAACGACGGGTTCGACTCCCGTGACTGCAATCGTTTTACATTCTCATTCTGACTTGCTAAGGTTAAAGGTCCCATATTCTGCTATTTTGCCCTTCACACAGTCTATTCTAAGGGCTTTGTTGATACATTTCTCGTTGTGTAATATCCATAACATAACAGTGCAGTAATGATCATTTAGGACAAAGTAATAACTTAAAACAGAGGATCACACACGGTGACTCGCCTCGTCCCAACACGGGGTTTGCAAAAGGGAAGAGGAAGTCGCGACCCTCGAGTTTATACCATGGATGTGTTAAAAGAACTGGATAAGCCACGCCCCCTCTGTCCCAGGTTGATTAGTGGTCGTGTGAGGTACTGCAGCCTCTTGGGCCCAGCCTTTTTCTATCATTGCACATTATAATTGCAGACAGGACTGAATTATTATCGGTATTTAAATAAAATAGAAGGAAATGTTCTTTTCTACCGTTTCTAAAACCGCAGGAATGAAGTGATGTCACGGTAAAAATGTGCGAGTCACATGAACGATACAAACAGAAGCTCATGACATGGTCAGACAGAGACACCTGTAAGTTGTATTTTATTTCATTTCAGACGCTTCACGTGTGTCTAACATGAAGAACACAATTACAATCACACAAGCTAACGCTAACACAAAAACTTGTAAGCCGAGTGATCGCTCCCTCAAAGCATCATGGGGGATTGTGGTCACGTGGTGCCCGTAAAGCAAAGATGGCCGCCTCCGTATCAGGAAGTAACTCGGAAGCAAAGAACCTTTTTGGGGTCATGCGCCAATGAGCACACGCCACTGTATTGTTTTGGTAAACACTAAAACACCAACCACATTTACGTCAAAGCCTCGTACAAAGTCCTAGCTGGGCGTGTAAACTTTCTGTTATTATTTTTAGATAATAATTGCCATATAATTGCTGTCAGGAGGCGTGTTGGGAGGGGGAGTGAGCAGGGCGGAGCTAGAGCTGAGACTTTCTCTCTGCCCCGATTTTCAAAAGTTACTGACATTCACTTTAACTGCTGTAATGACATAGAAATCATGTTTGGTCGTCATGATCTTGATGAATTACCACAGACATAGAAATCATGTTTGGTCGTCATGATCTTGATGAATTACCACAGACATAGAAATCATGTTTGGTCGTCATGATCTTGATGAATTACCACAGACAGCCCCAGCGCGGCTAAAGGAGACAAACTAATGGCAACAAACGCCCTCAAAAATGCACCAAATCAAATAACATCTGTTTTATTGATAATCTCCTCAGGGGAGAACCCCCAGACCCCCTTCAGACGTGTGTGTGGTTGACATTTATGTCGACGTGGATTGAAACCTGGCAGCAAAATCATGTTTACCTGCTGCTTTAAAACATACATTTTATGGATAAAGCACTTTTATTGCACAGAAACGTAATAAATCATTCATTTTTACCATTTATTTTGCTCGAGGGCTGGTCTGTTAGAAATGTTCCCTGAAAACCAGTCTCAGCAAGGGATGGGACAATGAACAATAATATTGTTTCATGATAAAAAGGGAAGACAATAATCGTTTGTGCTACATTTTGTGTAATAATCGTGATAATCGCCAACAAAGATAATCTCCATTTTGTCACCGGATTGTGCAGGAAAAAAACGTACCCTTATGTTCTCTTCTAGATCGTGTTTGTTTTCACTTATAATAAAGCACAAATATACAGTACAATATGTCAGAAGTTATTAATAATGAGAAAGTAATGTCTTTATATGTCACATTTTCAAACTGTCACCAATTTTAATAACTGTCGTGATATTATCGTTAATCGCAATTATTTTGACCATGATAATCGTGACACAGAATTTCAGTATCGTCCCAAGCCTTGTCTCAGCTCTGACTTCCGAGCTGTGGGAGCACATGGTTAAAGATTTGTGGTGTGAACGCTCTTGTCTATTGACTTTAGCAGTTAAAAAGATAGTTTAAAAAAAATCCTAAATCCAAAATCTGGCTCCAAGAACATTGTATTTGTCTGGCACAGCGCCCTCTGCTGGCCCCTGGAGGCTGCACAGTTCAGGACAAACCTGAAACACGAGCCGTCGCACAGTTTGGACGTAAACGCCGTGAACTCCACACTCTTCCCACAATCCCCTGCTTCACATCACTTCGTATTCGTGCAACAAACAGAAGTGGGACTAAACCAATTATCTCGCCTCGTTTGTGATAAGCCTTAATGGCCCTGTCTAAACCACACTCTCTCCCTCTCCTCACCCCCGACCTCACCATCAATGCGTCTCTCCCTCTTTCTCCTGCCTGTCTCTCTTATTTCTTTCCCTCTCTCTTGCGCTCTCTTCCTTCTTTCTCTCCCGCTTTTTCACTCTCTCTTTCTCCCTTTTCTTCTCTCTTTTTATCTCCCCCTTCCTTCTTTCTCTCGTCCTTCCTTCTCTCCCTGCCCATCTTTCTCTCTCATTCTCTTCCCTCTTGTGTCCCTCATTCTCTCCCCTTCCTTTCCTCCTCCTCTCTCTCTCTCTCTCTCTCTCTCTCTCTCTCTCTCACCCTCTCCCATTTTTCTCACTCTCTCCTCCCCCACACTTTCTTTCCTTTTCTCTCCCTTCCTCTCTCTTTTACTCCTTGCTTCTCCCTCTGTCACTCTTTCTCCTTCCCTCTTTCCGCCCTTTCTCTCACTCTCTCCTTCCCTTTCCTCCCTCATCCTTGCTCTCTCCCTCCCTCTTTCTCTCCCTCCCTTTCTACGCTCTTTCTTTCTTTACCTCTCTTTCCCCCTTGTTCTCTTTCCCTCTCTTTTTCTTCTTTCTTCTCCCTTCTCCCTTGTCTCTCTCGCTCTCTCCGTCTTTCTTTCTCTCCCCCATCCCTCTCTGCCTTTCTTTACCTCTTTCCTCCTCTTTTTCCCCTCCTTCTCTCTCTTTTCCTTCTCCCTCTCTGGTTCTCGTTTCTTCTCCCTTTCCTCCCTCTCTCTTCTCTCCCTTTCCCTCCCTCTTTTTCTCTCTTTTCCTCCATCTCTACCCTCTTTCTTTACCTCTCTCTTCCTCTCTTTCTCCCCTCATTCTCTCTATTTTCCTTCGTCATCCTCTTTGTCTTTTCACTCCCTCTCTGTCTCTCTCCCTCTTTCTCTCTTTCTGCCATCTTTCATTACCTCTTTCTTCCCTTTTCCCGCTCCTTTCTCTCTCGCTCTCTCCTTCCTTTCCCTCTCTCTTCTCTCCCTTTCTCTCCCTCTTTTTCTCTCTTTTCCTCCATCTCTACCCTTTCTTTACCTCTCTATTCCTCTCTTTCTCCCCTCATTCTCTCTCTTTTCCTTCATCCCCCTCTCTTTCTTTTCTCTCCCTCTCTGTCTCTCTCCCTCTTTCTCTCTCTCTGCCGCCTTTCGTTACCTCTTTCATCCTTTTTCCCACTCCTTTCTCTCTTGCTCTCTCCTTCCTTCCCTCTCTCTTCTCTCCCTCCCTCTCTCTCTCTTTTCCTTCTTCTCCCTCTCTGTCTCTCTCCCTCTCTCCCTGCCATCTTTCGTTACCTGTTTCTTCCTTTTTCCCGCTCCTTTCTCTCTCATTTCCCTTCCTTTCTCTCTCTTTCCCTCCCTCTCTCTCTTCTCTCTTTTCCTCCTTCTCCCTCTCTTTCTCCTCTCTCCTCTCCCCCTCTCCCCTCCCCCTCTCCCTCCCCCTCTCTTATCAGTGCCTTTGGGCTGCATCTAGATAATGTGTATTGACCATTAGCATAAGTGTAGACTCCAGTAGATAAGAGCCACTAGTTTGTTTATCACTGCAGCAGAAGAAGAGAGAGGCAGATGGAGAGAGGGAGGGAGGGGGAGAGAAAGAGAGAAGGGAGGGAGGGAGAGAGAGAGGGAGGGACAAAGGACATTTT
Organism: Rhinogobius similis; assembly: GCA_019453435.1. Classification (NCBI taxonomy): domain Eukaryota; kingdom Metazoa; phylum Chordata; class Actinopteri; order Gobiiformes; family Gobiidae; genus Rhinogobius; species Rhinogobius similis. The sequence goes on from CM033633.1 coordinate 3,466,197, forward strand.
CTCCAAATTCCCACAAAGACGTAAAGATGAGCCTTACAGTAGATCCTGCTCCAAAAACTAAAAACTGATTTATTGAAGTTTTAAGTCCAAAAAATTAGGTGAAATTTGATTTTTTAAGACAATTTTCAGTCAAATTTTACTCAATTTTACTTAGTTTCACTCAACTTTACTCAGTTTCACTCAAAAAATCCAAATAACTTATATGTTACAAAATGAACCAAGAAATTTAAACCAGGTTCTGTCCATTTTTCAGATTTTTGGCCATTTTTTCACATAAAATGCCTTATTTCTACATGAAAACATGACATGATGAAAAACTTAATGCTTTTTTCTTACATAATACATAATATCTTGGTTTAAAGTACTCCAGAGCATGTTTAAAGGCTAATAATGATATAAAAATGCATAATATCTTCCTTTAAGTACCTCATTAAGATCTGATTGTCCTTCTTCTTTGGCCAAGGTTTACTCAATTTTACTCAGTTTCACTCAATTTTACTCAAAAACTAAATAAGAAATCCAAATAACTAATATGTTACAAAATGAACCAAGAAATTTAAACCTAGTTCTGTCCATTTTTCAGATTTAAATGTCTCAAATATTTGTATTTTTGGCCATTTTTCCACATAAAATGCCTTATTTCTACATGAAAACATGACATGATTAAAATGATGATGATGATTTTTTCCTGTTCACCTGCAGCGTCTCACATTAATAACAAGTTTAAAATGCCTTAATACATTGAAATTATCATAGAGTGAATAATTCCGTGGCCGAAGTCGACTTTTAAAAGTTCCTGTGTCGTTTTTGTTGCACCTTGTCACGAGCCGAGCTGAGAACACTGATCCTAAAAGAAAAGAGTGTTCAGACGTCAGCTCTGCTCAGGCTCCTCGTCCTCCTCCTCCTCGTCCTCCTCGTCCTCTTTTCTGTCGTCTCGCCTCTGAATCTCCGCCGTTGAGTTCAGAGCAGCCGACGTGAGGCTTCGTCTGAAAAACGCCAAGCTCGGGTTTGACTCCGCGGCGTTGGTCACTCGGCTCCGTCCTCCGCTTTTTAAAAACGCAAAAATAGCTCAAACTTTTGGCTCAAAGACAGCGGCGGATTTATCGTTATAACTGACCGCACAAAAAAGCAATTAAACGTAACAAAAATACAACAAAAAGCAACACGAATACAACAAAACAACAAGAATGTAGTAAAATCAACAAAATACAACAAAAAACGCAACTAAAAGCACCACAAATACAACGAAAATATAACAAAAAGCAACACGAAAAGAACAAAAATCAACACAAATACAAAAAAAAGAAATTAAAAGTTAAAAAAAAACAACAAAAAGCAACACGAACACAACAAAGCAACAAAAATGTAATAAAATCAACAAAAATACAACAAAAAAGGCACCTAAAAGCAACAAAAATACAACGAAAATATAACAAAAAGCAACACGAATACAACAAAAATCAACACAAATACAACAAAAAAAGCAATTAAAAGTAACAAAAATACAACAAAAAGCAACACGAACACAACAAAGCAACAAAAAATGTAATAAAATCAACAAAAATACAACAAAAAATGCACCTAAAAGCAACACAAATACAACAAAGCAACAAAAACACAACTAAAAGCACCACAAATACAACGAAAATATAACAAAAAGCAACACGAATACAAAAAAAATCAACACAAATACAACAAAAATCAACACAAATACAACAAAAAAGCAATTAAAAGTAACAAAAATACAACAAAAAGCAACACGAACACAACAAAGCAACAAAAAATGTAATAAAATCAACAAAAATACAACAAAAAATGCACCTAAAAGCAAAACAAATACAACAAAGCAACAAAAACACAACTAAAAGCAACAAAAATACAATGAAAATACAACAAAAATCAACACAAAGCAACAAAAATACATAATATTTTGCTTTAAAGTGCTCCAGAGCACGTTTAAAGGCTAATAACGATATAAAAATGCATAATATCTCCCTTTAAGTACCTCATGAAGATCTGATTGTCCTTCTTCTTTGGCCAAGGTTTGAGCAGATTGTTGTATTTATTCACACGTTTGTGCCTCTTGTACCTCCCTCCCGCCTCCAAACGTGCCCTTTTGAAAGGTAAACCCTCCCGGTCTGATCCTTAACTCCGTCTCCGCCCCTTTGGCCTTTTAATCAGAGCGACTCTCAAATGCCACGCTCCTGGTTCGGTCCTGTGCGCCCCTCTTTGTGCCAGGACTGAATGGATTCCTGATGAGGAGCACGAGATGAGTTCAGGAGCCGACAGGTGCGGCTCGCTTCACCACAAACGCCTGCCGCTTCATTCAGAGCGCACCTGTCCTGTTTGTGGAGTCGATTTATGGCGTAGAACGTGGTCAGCTCGCTCGTCTCGTTGGGAAAATGCGCCCGGTTTGGTTTCTAGACGCGTTTTCCTGTTTCTGTGTGGAGTTTGCATGTTCTGTAATGACAAAAAACCCAATAAATGCTTTTCTAAATGTATCGTAATAATAAAAAACATGAGTTGCAATGAATAAATTACAGAATAAAACGCACAAGTACTTGTTTTGTACGTACGATTAGTCAAAGAAGACCCTCAACTCCCCAAATAAACAAGAAAATACTAAACTTTTCTCTCTTTTGCAAAAAAAAAAAAAAAACATATTTACGATAAATACTGAGTCCCAAAAATGTTGTCCCAGGCGTTATTTATTGAACGATAAGTTGTGGTAATTACAGTGACAGACCTGCTCCAAATGCAAAGATTAGCCTTAAAGTAGCTCCTGCACCAAACTGTACAATCTGGACTCAACAAGATTTTGACGAAACGTACAGAAGGATTTGATCGAATTCTTAAACTGTCGTATCAATCCAATTTTCTTAATTTTTTCTATTTTTTTTTATTTGTTTATTTGGTCAGGACAGCACATATTAATGAAAATGAAACACCAGAATTGGCCATGGGCTGTTTTCATCCTGCATTGACTCTCACACACACACCTACTGTACATGTTTTAGTGGGAGGAGCCTGTTTTTAGAAACCTACCAAGGGAACAGGGAGAACACACAAAGAGACCCGGGAGTCAAACCCAGGACCTTCTTGCTGTGGAGCGAGAACACTGACCGCTGCACTCCAAAAACTGAAGAATATATCCTAAAGCCCTTTGAAACATACACACCCAGAAATTTGTCCTGATTTTGTCAATTTTTCAGATGTAAATGTCCAAAGTATATGCAATTTTGGCCTATTTTGCACATAAAACGTCTGTGATTTACTAAAAAAACAAAACAAATCCAGCCTGGTTGGTTTATGGGTGATTGTGAGGACTCTGGGGTCGGTTATTTGAAATGACTCAATGTGTTTGATTGATGTAAAGATGATTTAGTGCCGCTTTATTATAAGTTCATGTTAATTAGCCTCAACGACGCAACAAATAGTTTAAAGGAGCGTTCAGGCCACGATTTGAAATGGTGCTGGACGCTCCTGGGTGGACGCCTGTTCATTTGAACAGACGCTCTGGGCGCGCTCACCAGCAGACGAGCGTCCAAGGCGTCCGGTGCACGTGCTCAGTCGTGTTTCTCGTGTGGTTGTTCTCCTGCTGCGATGGCAGACCCGGTTGAGAGAGCAGGAATCTAGAGGCAATCATTCCATCCACATCGGCGAGAAAAAAGACGGACATATGTTTTATGGCTTCAAAGTTGTGCTATCTTACCGGACAGTCCCACTTCCTCGCTGACCCTGCTCCAGACAGGTCCTTTTTGACCCTGTCTCTACATTCCAGAACCAGACTGTGCAGCTCGGGCGCTGCCAGACGGACAGGCAGTTTGTGTCCTCTGCACTGGTGCGGTGTTTGTTCTGGTCCTTTTTCCGGGTGACATCCGTAGGTACGTCACTGTGTAATCTCTGATTGGACGGCGTGCTGCATCAGATGCCAAAAGTTCAACTTTGGACGCGATCGTGTATTCAGAGGCCCAGAGTGTTCAGAGTGTTCACCCAGAGCGCCCAGAGCTGCCCAGAGCCAGATAGCCAGAGCGCCCAGGGTGCTCTGAACGCTTGGACGCTCTGGACACTCTGGACACTCTGGACGCCCTGAACACTCTGGACGCTCTGGACACTCTGGACACTCTGGACACTCTGGACACTCTGGATGCTCTGGACACTCTGGACGCCCTGAACACTCTGGATGCTCTGGATGCTCTGGACTCTCTGGACACTCTGGTTGCTCTGGACACTCTGGACACTCTGGATGCTCTGGACACTCTGGACGCCCTGAACACTCTGGACTCTCTGGATGCTCTGGATGCTCTGGACTCTCTGGACACTCTGGATGCTCTGGACACTCTGGACGCCCTGAACACTCTGGATGCTCTGGATGCTCTGGACTCTCTGGACACTCTGGACGCCCTGAACACTCTGGACGCTCTGGACGCTCTGGACGCTCTGGACGCTCTGGACTCTCTGGACTCTCTGGACGCTCTGGACTCTCTGGACGCCCTGGACTCTCTGGACGCTCTGGACGCTCTGGACGCCCTGAACACTCTGGACACTCTGGACACTCTGGACGCTCTGGACTCTCTGGACTCTCTGGACGCTCTGGACACTCTGGACGCTCTGGACGCTCTGGACGCTCTGGACGCTCTGGACGCTCTGGACTCTCTGGACTCTCTGGACTCTCTGGACGCTCTGGACACTCTGGACGCTCTGGACTCTCTGGACTCTCTGGACTCTCTGGACTCTCTGGACTCTCTGGATGCTCTGGACGCTCTGGACGCCCTGAACACTCTGGACACTCTGGACACTCTGGACACACCACACATAGACTTTACACCTAAACTGGACGCTGAACGTACGTAAAGAATGATTCAGACTTAGTCGGGGTTAATGCTCTAACCCTGACCTTAATTAAGTAATTATTCATTCTGAATCATTCTTTATAAACTGTTTGTTCATGATGAATGAAGTGTTGTTCATGGTTTAATAAGCTCTGACGCTCTGACAGCAGCAGTTATGACTGCGTTTGTCCAAACAGAACACTCTTCCTCTGCCATGTTGACAATCAATGGCACTTTTTAACGAACTGTGTCTCTAAAGCGGCAAACATCTGCTCGTTAAAGACGTTACCAGACGGAAACTGTCAGAACAAAACAAATATCATAAATCTGCCTCATGCACACTGCACTCGGAAAGATCAACCCAACCTTTTTGTCTCTTTGTCTCACTCAGAGTCCCATTAACTTGAGTTTCAGCCAAATACATGGGTTTAATAGTCACATGTTGTCAATTATTCCTGTTATATTTTTGTTTTTGTTTTTTTATTTATGGTCCAAGATACTGCAAAAATATGCTAAATTACAATTAAAAACACAGATAAAGTACATTCATCTTAATGAGGTAAATAGGAAAAAACGTGTCCAATCTGCTCCTAAAGATGTTTGATTCTTCCATTGAATCCACTTCATCCATAGATTTCTCTGGGACATTGTAACTTCAAAGGCCGTTTTCTTCAAATGCATTTTTGTCCCTCGAGACATAAAGATCAGCCTTAAAGTAGATCCTACACCAAACTGTACAATCTGGACTCAACAAGATTTAGACCAAACACAAGGATTTTTTTTATATTTAATTCTAAAACTGATTTATTGAAGTTTTAAGTAAAAGAAAGAAAAAAATGGAGAAATTTGAATTTTTAGGACAATTTTCAGTCGAATCTAGTTTGCTCAAAAACTAAATAAGAAATCCAAAATCCTCTCCATACATTTAAACCTGGTTCTTTCCATTTTTCAGATTTAAATGTCCCAAATATGTGGATTTTTGGCAGTTTTTCCACATGCCAATCCCAGTTTTTCCAAAATGCCTTATTTCTACATGAATACATGACATGATGAAACTTGTAATACATTTTTTTCTTGCATTCATTTGAATAAACTACAGGAGAAGTTTACAATTGATATCTTTAAATTAAAGAGTTTTTCCTGCCTCAATTAAATAATCTAGTTCCATCAAATAAATCGTCTGAACTAACCTGCACCAGTCAAACGTCTGAAGTTAACACTGATATGAAGCCATTTTAACTCGTCTAACTTGACGTTTGGCGGTGGATGAGGATAACCCATAGAACTATAATTAAACCTAGAAGATGAATCCAAAATGGCGCCCTGTTCCTCCCTGTGGCCTGAGCTCATTGGTGCATGACCCCAAAAAAGGTTTCTTACTTCCGCATTTACTTCCTGAGACGGAGGCGGCCATTTTTGCTTTAGGGCACCACGTGACCACAATCCCCCATGATCAAATCAAATCAATTTATTTTTCTAATGCCCAAAATCACAACAACAGTTGCCTCGATGGGCCACAGGTAAAAGCAGTTCAGATAACTGTCCCAGAATGCCCCTGTCCTTTGACCCTCCTTCAGGAAAAACTACAAAAAACCCCATGGGACAAAGTATAAACCTTAGGGAGAACCACAGTGAAGGAGAGATCCTACTCCCACGGACGGACAGGCTGCAGATGAACTAGGACTGACATCCACTTGGACTGTGGAGCCAGAATCACTCAAGAGGGAGGTGGCTTTAAAGAGTTCCTCCAGGCGGACGAGGAGCAGTCCACCCAGTGTAGAGAGATCCTCCAGCAGGAGATGAGGAACAGTTCATCTAAAGTAGAAGGAGTTGGTCCAGGCAGACGAGGTATAGCATGATGCTTTGAGGGAGCGATCACGCAGCTTACAAGTTTTTGTGTTAGCGTTAGCTTGTGTAATTGTAATTGTATTCTTAACTTACAGGTATCGCTAGTCGAGCCTTTTCCACGAGCTTCTGTTTGTATCGTCCGACGCTCGTTCATGTGACTCACACATGTTTGTGTGACGTCACTTCATATAAAAACGGTAATTTAGGTGATTTTATAAACGGTAGAAAAGAACATTTCCTTCTATTTTATTTAAATAACGATAATAATTCAGTCCTGTCTGTGATTATAATGTGACATTTTAGAAAAAGGCTGGGCCCAAGAGGCTGCAGTACCTCACACGACCACTAATCAATCTGGGACACAGACAGAGGGGGTACCTTATTGAGTTCATTTAATACATCCATGGGATAACCGCTCTGCCGCAGAATAAAACATGACTCGCCTCCCGCTTCCTGCTTCCTGCTCGTCCTGGGGATAAACATGGCGGTTCTTTCCTTGTAAATAATAGAGCGGCGCATGTTGCACAGCAAATTAACACTAATTAAATCCAGCTTTGAATCCATCAGCCCAATTTAAACTCCGGCAGCAGAAGGAGACGAGGAATGAGGGAAGAACGAGGAGCGCCGGCGAAATAGAGGAGGAAACGAGGATTATCAGAGAGGACTAAACACGTGTCGGAATTAAGAAAAGACAAAGACAGAGAAAGACAAAGGAGAGTAATGCCCCAGTTTGAGTTTGTGGCTGCTCGATCCTCGCCGTGAAATAACAGCTGGGCCTGCGCTGGAAATCTGTGATAAACTACTCAATTATTTAAAAATACCTCTTAGAACTTTTAGATGGTTTTAAGGTGAGACGCTGCAGGTGAAACAAGGAAAAAATCTTAAATTTAAAGATATCAATTGGAAACTTCTGCTGTAGTTTAGTCACATAAATGTATTACATTTTTTTCATCATGTCATGTTTTCATGTAGAAATAAGGCAATTATGTGGAAAAATGGCCAAAAATCCAGATATTTGGGACATTTCAATCTGAAAAATTTCTTGGTTCATTTTGGACACATATTAGTTACACATTTTTTGGGGGATTTCTTATTTAGTTTTAAAATAAACTAGATTTGACTGAAAATTTTCCTAAATATTCAATTTCGCCTCATTTTTTTGACTTAAAACTTCACTAAATCTGTTGTAGAATTGGATATTAAAAAATCCTTCTGTACGTTTCGTCAAAATCCTGTTGAGTCCAGATTGTACAGTTTGTGTGGATCTACTTTAAGGCTGATCTTTATGTCTCGAGGGACAAAAATGCATTTTAAGAAAACGTCCTTTGAAGTTACAAAGTCCCAGAGAAATCTATAAATGAAGTGGATTCATTCATTCATGGATGGAAGAATCAAAAATCTTTAGGAGCAGATTGGACATGTTTGTTGTTTCCACATGAAAGTCGATGTGTGAGAGAGAAAACTGACCAAAAAAAATTGAAAATAATGAGTTTTACCTCTAGAGTCTCGCTTTAATGATGACAAAAATAACAACTAAAATGAATTATCTTGGGCACGTCTTCACTGCAGACGTGACTGACAATGATTATATTTATCGACAATGTAGAATGTAGACCCTTTAAAATGTGATGTGTCAAAATTCCAGAACGGAGGCGACTGGAGGCAAAATTAATCTGTAAATGTTTCAATGATTCTCTAAATTCTGCTGGTTTGAAGTGTTTGTGTCGGAAAAAAGCAACACATTTGAATTTCCAGAGTAGAAAGGTCAGTTAGTTTGCTTTTCTATAACAAACAATGGACAAAATACAATTTTCTAGCCTTAAAATTGTATTTTAGCTTCAAAAGAATCTAATTTATGGAACAGTATCTAATATATCTCTAGATAAAATGAAAAATGATTGTGGGCTCAACATTTCTGAGTATTTTTCCAGTAAAACCCATAAATCTGGATTGTTCCTTCATCAAAAACGCAAAGAGTTTATCACAATTTCCTAAAACATAATGTAAAACGCAATAATAAATGTGTTTAAAGCAGCTCTGATGTCACTCACATGTGTCTGAGGCTTTTACTGAGACAAAATCATCTACATTTGTCATATTTTGTGATATTCTGAGGTTAATCCCAGTTTAAATCACATTATGTTCCCCTTCACTTTTGCCTCTGTTCTGAATTTCTCATGTTTTTGTTCAGACTTTTAAAGGGTCTATTGTATCCTCAGGCAGGGACTCTTAAATGCAGGTTTGGTTCTTATAAAGTGAAGTTGACATAGTTTAAATACTGTTGTCAGATGGTGGACAAAAAGGAATAAATTATGAAAAAGTGGCAGCCTCTCATGTGAGGAGAACTGAACAAACATAACACTTCTGTTTTTGCTTCCATTTTTCTTGAGCTGAACTCACAGATGTGACACTTTCTGTCACAAAAGACCCATTTCTGTCAAGTATTGTTAACAATATTTCAAAATCTGTTTTACTGAGAAATGTCTTTTCATATTAATAATCCGTCCCACATCACAGGTGTGGCATATCAAGATGCTGATTAGACAGCATGAACGTTGCACAGGTGTGTCTTAGACTGGCCACAGTAAAACAACACTGCTGTTTCCGTCAGTTCAGTTTTGGACATAGAACTATAATAGAACCTGGAGGATGAATCCAAAATGGCGCCCTGTTCCTCCCTGTGGCCTGAGCTCATTGGTGCATGATCCCAAAAAATGTCTTACTTCCGCATTTACTTCCTGATACGGAGGCGGCCATCTTTGCTTTACTTCCTGATACGGAGGCGGCCATCTTTGCTTTACTTCCTGATACGGAGGCGGCCATCTTTGCTTTAGGGCGCCACGTGACGACAATCCCCCATGATGCTTTGAGGGATGTCAAGGATCATGCAGCTTGCAAGTTTTTGTGTTAGCGTTAGCTTGTGTGATTGTAATTGTGTTCTTCATGTTAGACACACGTGAAGCGTCTGAAATGAAATAAAATACAACTTACAGGTGTCTCTAGTGGAGCCTTTTCCACGAGCTTCTGTTTGTATCGTCCGACGCTCGTTCATGTGACTCACACATGTTTGTGTGACGTCACTTCATATAAAAACGGTAATTTCTGTGATTTTAGAAACGGTAGAAAAGAACATTTCCTTCTATTTTATTTAAATACCGATAATAATTCAGTCCTGTCTGTGATTATAATGTGACATTTTAGAAAAAGGCTGGGCCCAAGAGGCTGCAGTACCTCGCACGGCCACTAATCAATCTGGGACACGGACAGAGGGGGCGTGTCTTATCCAGTTCATTTAATACATCCATGGTCAGGAGCCAATGAGCTCAGGCCACAGGGAGGAACAGGGCGCCATTTTGGATTCATCTTCCAGGTTTAATTATAGTTCTATGGGCTTCCCTGCCTTTCCTGGCATTACAAAACAGGAAGTGATGCGCCTGAGTTGAACTCACTTTATCGACAAACCAAAACAATACAAAATGACACAGACAAGCCAATAGTGAATTCTAAACAATACACAGTGTATTTACATTTACTCACATCATTGCGTCGTGAGGGAAGGAGCGATGTGTAAGAACGAGAGTTTTCTAGTCAGTTACATCGTCCCCAATCTGTCAGAGCCAACAAATCTGTCGGATGTAAACAGGCACCTGAAGTGACAGCCTCTGAACAAACCCAGACGTGTGTATTGTATTTCTGACACTGGGTTGACACTCGAGGCGTGCTCTTTGTGCAGCTGGAGCTCGCGGCGCTGCGGCTGTCGGAGGCTCTCATAAATACGTTTACTTACACAAATGCGTTTGGATCCCGCGCCCCGGCGTTCAGACAGGTGTAACATAAATCATGTCCAGAGCGTCGACTTTTTGGAGATTTTAAGCGTGAAAAGGATGAAACAGGGACAGGGGCCACTCGCTGAAGCTAATGGGGTCCTAATAAATGAAGATAGTGTAGTTTCCTCTTGTTATTCATGGAGATGTGTTTAGTTTCATTCGCACATCAGTATCCAACATATTTAGTCTGTCGATCACTCAGCAGCTTGGTTTTTTTACTTAAAGGGAACATAATCTGCGACTTTTTTTGAGCTTTTAATCATGTTCTAATAATGTTCCATCATCAAAAACACACCTGAAGTAGCATTCAGCTGCATTCACGGCGTCATTTAAAAACCGTCCGACACACGTGAGTTTGAACCCCTTCTACCTGGAACGTCATTTTCAACTTCATACGTCACTTATCGGAGAATCTTTGAGTTCTTGAGACTTGTTCAGAGCATTTCTCTAAACATGATAACCGCTACTGCTGATCGTCCTTATAGCATTTGTTGACGGATAACTTCACTAGATTGTATATTGCGCTGGCGCCATCTGCTGGCTGGATGCGCTCAGTAAGTGTCATTTCATACAGGTGGATAAAAACTGTTATTTAATGAACGAGAAAACATGAGATGCAAATTTAGGTACTCAAGAGCTGGTTTAAAGGCTAATAACAATATGAAAAATGCTGAATATTTTCCTTTAAATTTTCCTTTTTTGAGCTTTAAACCATGTTCTTACAATGTTCTTCATCAAAAACACACCTGGAGTTACATTCAGCTGCATTCACGCTGTTCTGAGGAATGTTTATTAGAAAATCCTCTCCCTCCAAGCGTCAAACACACTTCCTGCTGAACTTCCGTGATTTTTGGAAGCATCTCCAGACCACATACGTCATTTATCTGAGAATCTTCAGCTGTTTTTAGTCCTTAAATCATGGCTAAACTCGTTCTGATCATTTCTCTCTCTAAACACAATAACTGCTGCAGCAAATCCACATCATAACGTCTTTTCAGCGCTAACTTCACTAGATTGTTTATAGCAATGGCACCATCTGCTGGATGGATGCACTCAGTAAGTGTCATTTCATAGTGACTGATAACACAGGGCATAGAATGAAGAAGAAACTCTTTTTTTGTTTCAAAACATGAGATGCAAATATCAAATCAAATCAAATCAAATCAATTTATTTTTATAATGCCCAAAATCACAACAACAGTTGCCTCGATGGGCCACAGGTAAAAGCAGTTCAGATAACTGTCCCAGAATGCCCCTGTCCTTTGACCCTCCTTCGCGGCGAGGAAAAACTACAAAAACCCCATGGGAAAAAGTAGAAACCTCGGGGAGAACCACAGTGAAGGAGAGATCCTACTCCCACGGACGGACAGGCTGCAGATGAACTAGGACTGACATCCACTTGGACTGAACCAGAACCACTCAAGAGGGAGGAGGCTTTAAAGAGTTCCTCCAGGACGAGGAGCAGTCCACCAGTGTAGAGAGATCCTCCAGCAGGAGATGAGGAACAGTTCATCTAAAGTAGAAGGAGTTCGTCCAGGCAGACGAGGTATGGCTAGTCCAGCTGTCCAGGCGGGTGGAGCATAGATCCTCCAGACAGGTGGGGGTGGGGGGGTCGTCACTGGAGCAGCCGCCGCAGTGTCTGAAACAGTCTCCACTCCCCGGGGGAAGTGGAGAGAAAGAGAAACATGTGAACAGCAATGAACAGACTACAGTTGAAGTAATATTAAATATTGTTGATAGATAAAGTAGGAAGAACCAGAGGATAGTGTTCAGCTCCATACTTCTCCAGCAGAGTTGCTCCAAGGGCAGCGTAGCTAAAACTGTAGGTTTTTATTTCTGTTCCTAACTGGCCTGACCATAAGCTATTTCAAAGAGGAACGTTTTGAGCCTGGTCTTAAATGTAGAGACTGTGTCGGCCTCTTTTACATGAACAGGGAGCTGGTTCCATAACACAGGAGCTTGGTAGCTAAATGCTCGACCTCCTACTGTGCTTTTAGAGACTCTGGGGACTAACAATAGTCCAGCATTTTGAGAACGAAGAGCTCTGTTTGGATGGTACGCTACTATTGCATCTTTGAGGTAGGATGGGGCCATATTGTTTATAGCTTTATAAGTCAGGAGGAGGATTTTAAATTTGATTCTAGACTCAACAGGAAGCCAGTGAAGAGACTCTAACACTGGTGAAATATGATCTCTTTTTCTAGTACCTGTTAATAATCTTGCTGCTGCATTTTGAACCAGTTGAAAGCTTCTTATAGAGCTTTTAGGACACGCTGTAAGCAGAGCGTTACAATAGTCTAATCTGGATGTGACAAATGCATGGATGAGTTTTTCGGCATCATCTCTGGGCAGGATTTTTCTAATTTTGGCTGATGTTACGCAAATGAAAGTAGGCTGTTTTACAGGCTTGATTTATATGAGCTTTGAACGAGAGATCTTGGTCAAATAGGACCCCAAGGTTTCTTACAGTAGAGCTGGGGGCTACAGTGATATTGTCCAGAGAAACTATCTGTTCAGATAAGGAGTCTCGCAGGTGCTTAGGGCCCAGCAGAATGACCTCGGTTTTTTCAGGGTTAAGGAGCAGATAATTAAGAGTCATCCAAGTTTTTATGTCTTTCACGCAGGCACTAAGTCTGTCTACTTGATGGGTCTGATCAGGTTTCATTGATAAATACAGCTGAGTGTCATCTGCATAGCAGTGGAAGTTAATGCCATGCTTTCTGATGATCATACCTAAGGGCAGCATATAAAGTGTGAACAGAACTGGACCGAGTACTGAACCCTGCGGCACACCGTAGGTTACTTTAGAACATGGGGAAGATCTCTGGTTTACATTAACAAACTGGTACCTATCAGATAGATAGGATTTAAACCAGCTAAGGGCGGTTCCACTGACACCTATATCACATTCTAACCTCTGAAGTAGAATGTTGTGGTCGATGGTGTCAAACGCTGAGGTCCAACAGAACCAGGATTGAGACCTGTCCATCATCAGCAGCTAATAACAGATCATTTGTGACTTTAACTAGTGCAGTTTCAGTGCTGTGGTACGCACGGAACCCTGACTGAAAAACTTCAAATAAATTATTGTCCTGCAGGTGGCGACAAAGCTGTTTAATCACAATTCTTTCAAGGATTTTAGAGACAAAGGGCAGATTAGAAATAGGTCTATAGTTTGCCAGTATGTCGGGGTCTAGATTAGGCTTTTTCAAAAGTGGTTTAACCACTGCATATTTGAAGGACTGAGGGACATAACCGCTTTCTAGTGAAGTATAGAAATATAAGCATATGAACCTCACGATACGACATGTTTGCGTGGAGAAGTTCACAATGTTGTTGAAGAGCTCAGAATGATGTGTCCATGTTCATAATAACAGACTGACAATGACTCTCATCTCATTCTCATCTCCTGCTGGAGGATCTCTCTACACTGGGTGGACTGCTCCTCGTCCTCCTGGAGGAACTCTTTAAAGCCACCTCCCTCTTGAGTGGTTCTGGTTCAGTCCAAGTGGATGTCAGTCCTAGTTCATCTGCAGCCTGTCCGTCCGTGGGAGTAGGATCTCTCCTTCACTGTGGTTCTCCCGAGGTTTCTACTTTTTCCCGTGGGGTTTTTTGTAGTTTTTCCTCGCCGCGAAGGAGGGTCAAAGGACAGGGGCATTCTGGGACAGTTATCTGAACTGCTTTTACCTGTGGCCCATCGAGGCAACTGTTGTTGTGATTTTGGGCATTATAAAAATAAATTGATTTGATTTGATTTGACTGACAATCTGCTCCTGACATTAATTATTAGGCCTTTATGTCATATTTTAGAACCAGAATAATAGAAATGATTCCACACTGAACTCTAAGGTGCAATTTTCACGTTATGTCAGGAACAACAATAATGACTGCTATGAATTGTGTGATGTACCTCGTTATTTATTATTATTATTAATAATAATAATAATAATAATAATAATAATATTCGTAATTTCTAGTCAAAAATGCTTTTCTAACGGATAATTCTAACGGAGCAAGCTAAGCCATTGTTTTTTTGTTTGTTTTTTTCACGTAGACCTTCTGTTTTTCATATTGTAACATGACGATGACGATATCGTGACAATTTTACCATCACCACATCACCAAATGGCCGGTATCGTTACCTCCATATTAATTACCCGCTCGTTTTACAATTTTACTGTTACTCCACACTCCAACCCGGGCGTGTCCCAGTTTTAATTTTAAAGTCTGGTCACCCTAGGTTTGTGCCTGTTGATGCTTTTCACATTTTCTTTACTTGAGGAACTTTAGCCCCGTTTTGACCTTTTGTGTTCGGCGAAGCATCCTTTTTTATGCGGCGTGTTTGAACTTTGCCCAGACGTTCGGCGCGGCAGATGTCCGACGAGCGCATTTGCATTTGTGGACGGACTTTTAGTGTCGGCTCTGGTGTGCGTTCAAACAGCTCCATCTGACAAACGCCGCTGAAGCTTCTGGGAAAACGCAATCTGCCAAAACCCAGAGACTGAACTGAGATAAAGCCACGGAGAGGGACGTGTTTAACTCTGGCGATTAGACCTCGGCAGGTAGAGACGTCAACTGTGAACAAATACTAGCTTTCGACACTAAAATGTAACTTTAAACTCAGATTTGAAATTTAGATTTTTCAGATTTTGATTTAAAAGTAGAAAAAAAGGACAAATGAGATCGAAACCAAGGAGGTCTAAACCAAAACTGACATTGGGCAAATTAAAAGGTTAACCAGGATTAACCTAAAGATCTAAACCAGGTTAAAGTTCGTATCAGGACTAAACCAGGACTAAACTAAGAGTCTAAACCGAGATTAAACCAAGACCTAACAGAACTAAATCAAGTCTAAACCAAGATTAAACTAAGAACCAGAAATGAATCGATGAATCGTGTCTAAATCTGGTTTAAACCCACATTTAACAAGTAAACAAACAAACAACTAAATTAAATCTAAACTGGGATTAAACCAAGGCTGAACCAGAACTAAATCAAGTCTAAACTAGGATTAAACCAAGACT
Organism: Rhinogobius similis; assembly: GCA_019453435.1. NCBI lineage: Eukaryota > Metazoa > Chordata > Actinopteri > Gobiiformes > Gobiidae > Rhinogobius > Rhinogobius similis. The sequence continues at coordinate 3,481,728 of CM033633.1, forward strand.
GAACCAGAACTAAATCAAGTCTAAACTGGGATTAAACATAGATTTAACCAGAACTAATTCAAGTCTAAACTGGGATTAAACCAAGACTTAACCTGAACTAAATCAGGTCTAAACAGGGATTAATCAAACATTTAACTAGTGCTAAATCAGGTCTAAACCAGGATTAAACCTAGATTTAAACAGAACTAAATCAGGTTTTAGGGTGCGTCCTCACTTGGTTAATTACAGATGTAAATTTAATTTGGATCTGTTCTAGTTCTGGTTCAGCGTTTGTTTAGTATCGGTTTTGTCCCAGTTTAGTCCCAAAAGTGTGAAGGGACAACCAGGACTAAAGCATGTCTTAATGACTAAGACTTAAAGACTAAACTAGATCTAAACCTGACTAAACTAAGACTAAAGCAAGACTAAACTAGATTCTAAACCCGACTAAACTAAGACTAAACCAAGTCTAAACTAGATTCTAAACCCGACTAAACAAAGACTAAACCAGGACTAAACTAGATTCTAAACCCGACTAAACTAAGACTAAACCAAGACTAAACTAGATTCTAAACCCGACTAAACCAAGACTAAACTAGATCTAAACCCGACTAAACTAAGACTAAACCAAGACTAAACTAGATTCTAAACCCGACTAAACTAAGACTAAACCAAGACTAAACTAGATTCTAAACCCGACTAAACTAAGACTAAACCAAGACTAAACTAGATTCTAAACCCATCTAAACTAAGACTAAACCAAGACTAAACTAGATTCTAAACCAAGACTAAACTAAGACTAAACCAAGACTTCACTAGATCTAAACTCGACTAAACTAAGACTAAACCAAGACTAAACTAGATTCTAAACCCGACTAAACTAAGACTAAACCAAGACTAAACTAGATTCTAAACCCATCTAAACTAAGACTAAACCAAGACTAAACTAGATTCTAAACCAAGACTAAACTAAGACTAAACCAAGACTTCACTAGATCTAAACTCGACTAAACTAAGACTAAACCAAGACTAAACTAGATTCTAAACCCGACTAAACCAAGACTAAACCAAGACTTCACTAGATTCTAAACCCGACTAAACCAAGACTGAACTAGATTCTAAACCTGATTAAACCAAGACTGAACTAGATTCTAAACCTGACTAAACCAAGACTGAACCAAGACTTCACTAGCTCTAAACCAAGACTAAACTAGATTCTAAACTAAACCATGGCAGAGACACAGAACATTTGCAGCTGTTTTCTGAGCTTGGACTCAGACGTTCTTTGTTTCGTGTCTCGCTCCTGATGATCCACGTTTGTGCTCTGCTCCTCTGGCCCTGTGTCTGATCCTGTTATCGACTTGGTATTTTCAGCCCGTCGGCGTCACAGCTGCAGCGCCGAGGCCTTCGATCGAACGCAGCGTCGATAAAAGCCACTTTATTGACCTTTTTCTTTGTGGTTTTTCAGATAAAACATGGATGCACACTCCAGAAGCCCTCGCCAAGCACTACATCCCCTACAACGCCAAGGTAAGGCCAGGGACCGGGGTTTAGACTGGGTTAAGACCGGATTAAGACCTGGTTTAGACTAATGCTTGGATCTAAATAATATTAAATCAACTACAACGCTACTTTAAGGCCAGGGAACAGGGTTTAGACCGGGTTAAGACCTGGTTTAGACCAAAGTTTAGAGCTAAATATGCACTACATTCCCTAAAACGCCAAGGTAAGGCCAGGGAACAGGGTTTAGACCGGGTTAAGACCGGGTTTAGACCTGGTTTAGACCTGGTTTAGACTAATGCTTGGATCTAAATAATATTAAATCAACTACAACGCCAAGGTAAAGCCAGGGACTGGAGTTTAGACCGGGTTTAGACTAAAGTTTAGAGCTAAATATGCACTACATCCCCTAAAACACCATGGTAAGGCCAGGGAACAGGGTTTAGACCGGGTTAAGACCTGGTTTAGACCAAGGTTTAGAGCTAAATATGCACTACATCCCCTAAAATGCCAAGGTAAGACCAGGGAACAGGGTTTAGACCGGGTTTTAGTTCTAGTTTAGACCTAAATGAGCACTACACTACACTACATCCCCTACAATGCCAAGGTGAGGCCAGGGAACAGGGTTTAGACCGGGTTTAGACCGGGTTAAGACCTGGTTTACACTAATGTTTGGATCTAAATAATATTACACCAACTACAACGCTACTTTAAGGCCAGGGAACAGGGTTTAGACCGGTTTAAGACCCGGGTTAAGACCTGGTTTAGACCAAAGTTTAGAGCTAAATATGCACTACATCCCCTAAAACGCCAAGGTAAGGCCAGGGAACAGGGTTTAGACTGGTTTTAGTCCTAGTTTAGACCTAAATAAGCACTATATCGCTTACAACACCAAGGTGAGGCCAGGGAACAGGGTTTAGACCGGGTTAAGACCTGGTTTAGACTAATGCTTGGATCAAAATAATATTAAATCAACTACAACGCCAAGGTAAGGCCAGGGAACAGGGTTTGGACCAGGTTAAGAACTGGTATAGACCAAGTTTTGGATCTAAATAATATAACATTACTTGCAACACCAAGATGAAGCCATGGAACAGGGTTTAGACCGGGTTAAGACCTGGTTTAGACCAAGTTTTGGATCTAAATAATATTACATCGTCTATAATGCCAAGGTAAGGCCAGGGACTGAGGTTTAGACTGGGTTAAGACCGGGTTAAGACCTGGTTTAGAACAAGGTTTAGAGCTAAATATGCACTACATCCCCTAAAATGCCAAGGTAAGGCCAGGGAACAGGGTTTAGACCGGGTTAAGACCTGGTTTAGACCTAAAGTTTTGAGCACTAAACTATGCACTACATCCCCTACAATGCCAAGGTAAGGCCAGGGAACAGGGTTTAGACCTGGTTTAGACCAAGTTTTGGATCTAAATAATATTACATCGTCTACAATGCCAAGGTAAGGCCAGGGAACAAGGTGTAGACCGGTTTAAGACCCGGGTTAAGACCTGGTTTAGACCAATGATTAGAGCAAAATATAAACTACATCACCTAAAACGCCAAGGTAAGGCCAGGGAACAGGGTTTAGACCAGGTTAAGACCTGGTTTAGACTAATGTTTGGATCTAAATAATATTACACCAACTACAACGCTACTTTAAGGCCAGGGAACAGGGTTTAGACCGGTTTAAGACCCGGGTTAAGACCAAAGTTTAGAGCAAACTATGCACTACATCCCCTAAAACGCCAAGGTAAGGCCAAAGAACAGGGTTTAGACCGGGTTTTAGTTCTAGTTTAGACCTAAATGAGCACTATTTCGCATACAACGCCAAGGTGAGGCCAGGGAACAGGGTATAGACCGGGTTAAGACCTGGTTTAGACTAATGCTTGGATCAAAAATAATATTAAATCAACTACAACGCCAAGGTAAGGCCAGGGAACAAGGTTTAGACCGGGTTAAGACTGGGTTAAGACCTGGTTTAGACCAAGGTTTACATCTAAATAATATAACATTACTTGCAACACCAAGATGAAGCCATGGAACAGGGTTTAGACCGGGTTAAGACCTGGTTTAGACCAAGTTTTGGATCTAAATAATATTACATCGTCTATAATGCCAAGGTAAGGCCAGGGACTGAGGTTTAGACTGGGTTAAGACCGGGTTAAGACCTGGTTTAGAACAAGGTTTAGAGCTAAATATGCACTACATCGACTACAACGCTAGGGAACAGGGTTTAGACCGGGTTAAGACCTGGTTTAGACCAAAGTTTTGAGCTAAATATGCACTACATCCCCTAAAACGCCAAGGTAAGGCCAGGGAACAGGGTTTAGACCTGGTTTAGACCAAGTTTTGGATCTAAATAATATTACATCGTCTACAATGCCAAGGTAAGGCCAGAGAACAGGGTTTAGACCTGGTTTAGACCAAGTTTTGGATCTAAATAATATTACATCGTCTACAATGCCAAGGTAAGGCCAGAGAACAGGGTTTAGACCGGGTTTTAGTTCTAGTTTAGACCTAAATGAGCACTGTAACGCTTACAACGCCAAGGTGAGGCCAGGGAACAGGGTATAGACCGGGTTAAGACCTGGTTTAGACCAAGGTTTGGATCTAAATAATATTGCATCACCTAAAACACCAGGGAACAGGTTTTAGACTGGGTTAAGACCTGGTCTAGTCCATGGTTTGGACCGAAATAAGAACTAGATCAAGTACAAAGTCAAGGCATGGCCAAAGAACAGAATTTAGACTGGGTTTAGTCCTGGTTTAGATCTGATTTAGACCTACATCGCCAATGCCAAAGTAAGCCAAAGGAAAAAGGTTTAGACCAAGTTTAGATTTGGTTTGGACTTAGTTTAGATCTGATTTAGACCTACAACGCCAAGGTAAGGACAAAGAACAGGGCTTAGACCGGGTTTAGACTTGAATTAGTCCGGCTTCAGATCTTATTTAGACCTGCATCATGTACAACACCAAAATAAGGCCAAAGATCAGGGTTTAGTCTGGGTTTAGCTCTGGTTTAGACCTAATTAAGCACTACATCACCTTCAACGCCAAAGTAAGACCAGAGAACAGGGTTTAGACCGGGTTTAGAACTTTAGATCTTTATTGCCCAAGGCACCAAGACCTGGTTTAGATCTGGTTTAGACCGAAAAAAGTGCTAGTACTACATCTCTTATTAGACCTAGTTTAGATCTTTAATCATTATCGCCTACAACACTGATAACAGGGGTTTAGATCTGGTTTAGACCTGGTTTAGTCTTGCTATAGACCATATTTTTACACCTGCTTTAGACCGACTTTAGACCTGGTTTTGTTGTGTCATAATTTCTTCTGGATAACGCTCGCATGTTTGACACAATGAAGAAGATCAGGGAAATTCAATGCAATAGAGTCTTTATTGTCCCAAAAAAAAACTTCATCCTTGGTCAAATGTAAGATCTGGGTGGTTCGCAGACCACGCAAAAAGCTCCTCTAACAGTGTCCCAGAAAAAAACCTCCAGAAGCCCCAACAAAGAGAACGCAGCCCAATTTATAGCTCTGAATATTCAGGACCATGATCCCCCATGGCTCGCCTCTTCTTCTACAGTTTCCTAGTTTGAGGGCACTTCTTCTCCCAAGTTCATTATTATTCTTTGAACCCAAGTGTAAACTCACTGACCCTATGATCTCACTGCCAGGTCCTGACCTTTGTTTGAGCTCCTGGCACAGGTTCCTCACAGCTGTATTTCTTGCTGCAGTAGTTACAAGACTGTCCCCTAGTGGCAGCCTCCAGTACTGTCCTAAACGAGCCTCCAATGCACATGTTTCTCTAGTGACCTCCTCCATGCTTTTTTTATAATAAGTAAAAGTAGAAGAAACATTGTAAACAAAAAAATAACTGTACGTAAACACTGCAAAACAAGCCTTTGGTGTTACACTCTTAAATATTGTTATTATAATGTTTCAAACATTTGTGAAGCTTAAATATTCTTCATCACTTTCATCCTTGTTTAGATCTGGTTTAGTCTAGCTTTAGACCATGTTTTTACACCTGCTTTAGACCTGGTTTCATCCTTGTTTAGATCTGGTTTAGTCTTGCTTTAGACCATGTTTTTACACCTGCTTTAGACCTGGTTTAGACCTGGTTTCATCCTTGTTTAGATCTGGTTTAGTCTTGCTTTAGACCATGTTTTTACACCTGCTTTATACCTGGTTTAGACCTGGTTTCATCCTTGTTTAGATCTGGTTTAGTCTTGCTTTAGACCATGTTTTACACCTGGTTTAGACCTGGTTTAGACCTGGTTTCATCCTTGTTTAGATCTGGTTTAGTCTTGCTTTAGACCATGTTTTACACCTGCTTTAGACCTGGTTTAGACCTGGTTTCATCCTTGTTTAGATCTGGTTTAGTCTAGCTTTAGACCATGTTTTTACACCTGGTTTAGACCTGGTTTAGACCTGGTTTAGACCTGGTTTCATCCTTGTTTAGATCTGGTTTAGTCTAGCTTTAGACCATGTTTTACACCTGCTTTAGACCTGGTTTAGACCTGGTTTCATCCTTGTTTAGATCTGGTTTAGTCTAGCTTTAGACCATGTTTTTACACCTGCTTTAGACCTGGTTTAGACCTGGTTTCATCCTTGTTTAGATCTGGTTTAGTCTTGCTTTAGACCATGTTTTTACACCTGCTTTAGACCTGGTTTAGACCTGGTTTCATCCTTGTTTAGATCTGGTTTAGTCTTGCTTTAGACCATGTTTTTACACCTGCTTTAGACCTGGTTTAGACCTGGTTTCATCCTTGTTTAGATCTGGTTTAGTCTTGCTTTAGACCATGTTTTTACACCTGCTTTAGACCTGGTTTAGACCTGGTTTCATCCTTGTTTAGATCTGGTTTAGTCTTGCTTTAGACCATGTTTTTACACCTGCTTTAGACCTGGTTTAGACCTGGTTTTATCCTTGTTTAGTCCTGGCTTAATCTTGCATTAGACCAAGTTTTTATACCTGGTTTCGACCTGGGTTCATTCTTGTTTAGATCTGGTTTAGTCTTGCTTTAGACCATGTTTTACACTTGCTTTATACCTGGTTTAGACCTGGTTTCATCCTTGTTTAGATCTGGTTTAGTCTTGCTTTAGACCATGTTTTACACCTGCTTTATACCTGGTTTAGACCTGGTTTCATCCTTGTTTAGATCTGGTTTAGTCTAGCTTTAGACCATGTTTTACACCTGCTTTAGGCCTGGTTTAGACCTGGTTTCATCCTTGTTTAGATCTGGTTTAGTCTTGCTTTAGACCATGTTTTTACACCTGCTTTAGACCTGGTTTAGACCTGGTTTCATCCTTGTTTAGATCTGGTTTAGTCTAGCTTTAGACCATGTTTTACACTTGCTTTAGACCTGGTTTAGACCTGGTTTCATCCTTGTTTAGATCTGGTTTAGTCTTGCTTTAGACCATGTTTTTACACCTGCTTTAGACCTGGTTTAGACCTGGTTTCATCCTTGTTTAGATCTGGTTTAGTCTTGCTTTAGACCATGTTTTTACACCTGCTTTAGACCTGGTTTAGACCTGGTTTCATCCTTGTTTAGATCTGGTTTAGTCTTGCTTTAGACCATGTTTTTACACCTGCTTTAGACCTGGTTTAGACCTGGTTTCATCCTTGTTTAGATCTGGTTTAGTCTTGCTTTAGACCATGTTTTTACACCTGCTTTAGACCTGGTTTAGACCTGGTTTCATCCTTGTTTAGATCTGGTTTAGTCTTGCTTTAGACCATGTTTTTACACCTGCTTTAGACCTGGTTTAGACCTGGTTTCATCCTTGTTTAGATCTGGTTTAGTCTTGCTTTAGACCATGTTTTTACACCTGCTTTAGACCTGGTTTAGACCTGGTTTTATCCTTGTTTAGTCCTGGCTTAATCTTGCATTAGACCAAGTTTTTATACCTGGTTTCGACCTGTGTTCATTCTTGTTTAGATCTGGTTTAGTCTAGCTTTAGACCATGTTTTACACCTGCTTTATACCTGGTTTAGACCTGGTTTCATCCTTGTTTAGATCTGGTTTAGTCTTGCTTTAGACCATGTTTTTACACCTGCTTTAGACCTGGTTTAGACCTGGTTTCATCCTTGTTTAGATCTGGTTTAGTCTTGCTTTAGACCATGTTTTTACACCTGCTTTAGACCTGGTTTAGACCTGGTTTCATCCTTGTTTAGATCTGGTTTAGTCTAGCTTTAGACCATGTTTTACACTTGCTTTAGACCTGGTTTAGACCTGGTTTCATCCTTGTTTAGATCTGGTTTAGTCTTGCTTTAGACCATGTTTTTACACCTGCTTTAGACCTGGTTTAGACCTGGTTTTATCCTTGTTTAGTCCTGGCTTAATCTTGCATTAGACCAAGTTTTTATACCTGGTTTCGACCTGTGTTCATTCTTGTTTAGATCTGGTTTAGTCTAGCTTTAGACCATGTTTTACACCTGCTTTATACCTGGTTTAGACCTGGTTTCATCCTTGTTTAGATCTGGTTTAGTCTTGCTTTAGACCATGTTTTACACCTGCTTTAGGCCTGGTTTAGACCTGGTTTCATCCTTGTTTAGATCTGGTTTAGTCTTGCTTTAGACCATGTTTTTACACCTGCTTTAGACCTGGTTTAGACCTGGTTTCATCCTTGTTTAGTCCTGGCTTAATCTTGCATTAGACCAAGTTTTTATACCTGGTTTCGACCTGGGTTCATTCTTGTTTAGACCTGGTTTTGATCTAGTTTGTTCCTGGTTTGGATCCAAATTAAATAAGCCGTTCCAGTTACATTACGACTAAAACACCAATGTAAGGCCAGAAATCAGGTTTTAGACCAAGTTTTGATCTAATTTAGATTGTGTTTGGCAGTTTAGACTGGATTTGGATCTGATTCAAGCCTAAATACTAATTCCTAAATAATTCCAGCCTTTGCGATCTGATAATTCTGCAAAATGAGATTTATTTTAGACCGTGAACATACCGTGCAGCTATTTCTGACTTTTTCTTGGTTCTGTGCACAGACCAAACTCCTCTAATACGTTTTACAGTTTGATAGTTGTGTGTGAGCTGATCCAGGGTCAGCTCTGCTCAGGCCTCGAGGCTCTGCCAGTAACGCCACCGTTTCTGCAAAACTCCGGGAGAAAGTGTGCACGAGCTGCTCCTCTGTGGAACCACTGGGAAATGAAGGGTAGAATCCAAAAGTTAAATCTTAATGATCCGAACGGAGTGAGACTTCGGTTAAAGTCCACACGTTCTGCATTATTTGTCTTGCGTTTGTCCTTTAAACTTGCTCTTGTTCCTTTCCTTTGGCATCGGATGTTCTAGAATAGGAAAAAATCTTAAATTTAAAGATATCAATTGGAAACTTGTCCTGTAGTTTAGTCACATAAATGTAAGAAAAATATATATTACAAGTTTTTCATCATGTCATGTTTTTATGTAGAAATAAGGCATTTTATGTGGAAAAATTGACGAAAATACACATATTTGGGACGTTTAAATCTGAAAAATGGACAGAACCAGGTTAAACATTTTTTGGCTAATTTTGTACATATAATAGTTGCAAAAAAAGTTACAGAGGGGATTTTGAACATCTTATTTGGTTTTTAAATAAACTAGATTGGACTGAAAATTGTCGTAAAAATACAAATTTTTGTACAAAGTCATTTTTTGACTTAAAACCTCTGAAATATTGACTGTCGTATCCTTAATATAATCTGATTCCAGGTAATATCTTCAACGTAATGAATGACTGCAACCAGTTCCAGTTTAAACATTTATTGATGAGGGATTGTTGGTTGTGGAGCAAGGAGTATGGAGTAGTGATTTATTCTATTCACCTTATTCTGCCCCGCCCACTTTTGCCGTTTTTTAAACTTCCGTCTGTAAACGCACTTCCGTTTGACGAGAACTCTGTTAAAGCTAATGACGAACGAGGGAAAAGTCTGACGCTAAAATGTTACATAAAGTAGATTGATTTGTGTAAAATGTTTAATGAACACGAGACACAACAAGTCACAACACAACGATTTCCTGAAAACGTCTTTTTAGTCGAGTAGAACTTATTTTCTGTTGAGTTCGTCTGCTCCGTGTGAACTACAACGGAAACAAGACGGCGGCGCGTACGGCAAATTCCGGAATAAGGTCAATAGAAGACAAGGACAAATGTATTAGTGATGGATGACCGTGGTAAACTAACAATTACACCAAATTTAACAGGATTAAATGAAGAGAATTAAGGCAGAGGAATAACAAACATGATTTGACAAATAACACTCACTGTCATCCACGCACTGTTCCATTTGGACGAGGGAAATCCCCACAATCGCAGGCCGCCTCAGCTCAGCACAGGACAAAAGGGACGAACAGGTGAATGGGCGGGGCAATTATACTTTAGGGGCGGAGCAAGGTGCTGCCCAGAGGTGGGCCTAAGGCAGGGCAATGGGTGGGACTAAAGGGGAAACTGAGAGACAGAGGGATTTTGTACAACTTCAATAAATCAGTTTTAGAATTCGATATCTTGTTGAATTCAAATCCAGATTGTACAGTTTGGTGTAGGATCTACTTTAAGGCTGATCTTTATGTCTCGAGGGACAAAAATGCATTTGAAGAAAACGTCCTTTGGAGTTACAATGTCCCAGAGAAATCTATGGATGAAGTGGATTCAATGGGAGAATAAAACATCTTTAGGAGCAGATTGGACACGTTTGTTGTTTCCACATGAAAGTCGATGTGTGAGAGAGAAAAGTGACCAAAAAAATTTAAAGGACCCATATCCTGCTCTTTTGCCCTTTACACAGTCTATTCTAAGGGCTTTGTTGATACATTTCTCGTTGTGTAATATCCATAACATAACAGTTTACAAAAAACACCCATTTCTTGGACTGGCCCCCCTCCTGCAAAAGCAAACGGCTCACTCTGAGATCTGACCCCCCCGAACAGAGAGCAGGCTGCCTCCCCCGCCCAACTCGCGCGCCTCCCCCGCCCAACCCGTGACGAAGCCTAGAGCAGAGATGGTGCATGTGCCGTGTGCTCCGGTAAACAGCGATACACAAACACTGAATAAACCTTTTCTGGTCCTGACGGTGCGTCGTGCTGAGTCCTACGTCCTGGATCTGACCTGGAGTTTGACGTGCTCCAGGGCCTCGACGACGGACGTGCCGTTTGGTAAATAACAAGCTAACTCTTCTATCTGTCGTATCCATCGTGTAATTACTGTGTAGCATTAGCATTAGCTGTTTTTATTCTGCGGCTGCACGCTTCCTGGAGGCGTGGCTTAAACACCGCGTCATCCTGGTGAAGCCGCGTCATCTTAGTGAGGAGCCCCCGTCTGCTGCTCAGCCGAGGGGGACGGAAAAGACAGTTCTCTAGTGAAAACATGAGGGAATCAATCAAAAAACCACTTTGGGCACAACATACGAGGCCCAAATAGCACTGTAGGAAGGTTAAAACCTCTGAAAAGTCGATTTTGCATGTTATGGGACCTTTAAACAAATGGTGATGTTTTGCCTGTAGAGTTTCGCCTTAAAATTTCAGACAGCAGTGGGAATTACCATGGGGAACTAAACAAAAGCTAGCTTTCCCAGACATGCACATCTAAGACAGTTGTAATGACGTTGATTTGAGTCAGAAATGCTGCGGTGATGATATTAAAAGAACTGGTGGAAATCACTGTCTGGATTTCAGTAGTTTTGACTCATTTAGATTTAATTGCGTATCTGACACAGAATATTTCACTATTTTCAAGGTATTTCTGACCGATTATGCCATAATTTACCTTAAAATAAGAAAATTAATTTGCCAGTGGAGTAAGTAAAATGATCTTAACCCACTGCCAGATAATTTTGCTTTAAATTCATCAAGAAATGTATTGAAACAAGTCAGAAACTGCCTGAAAAAGGTAAAATAATGTAGTTCCAGCAAATAAATAGTGTTAACAAATCTTAACTAGTAAAAACGTCTGAAATTAAGATTCATAATCGTAAATCAAGACATTTTAACTCATCCAGAAACTGATTTTTTGCAGTGAACAGGTCAGTTCAAATCTAGGCCGAAAGGTTTGGAAATGAGAGCTATTGTTTGTGACTGTTTTAGGGAATATTCTTTATGTGTGATTGTCTAAAAGTGTGTTGATGTTTAATGACAATAATAATAATCAGTTAATCGATTCATAATTGAACTGTACAGGCTCTAAAACACATCAAAAGACCTTTTACATCAAAGACCGTGACATTAATACAAACAAATGTCCAAAAATAAAAGAATATTTCTGATTTTCATATCAATAATGGACTTCATTCATAAATATTCTCTGTTTAGTACCATATTTCAATCTTATGATGTAAATATACAATAGAAATAATCGTTTGACTAGTCGGCTAATCGAAAAAATAACCGCTGACTAGTTTTTTACTAAAACATTCAGCCCTATAGTGAAAAGACACGAAAGTTTAGGGTTGTCTTATACAATTCAGAGCTTCTTCTTGGTATTTTACACTTTTACTTTTCAAAATTTCTTCACAAACTGCAACCTCACACATATAAAACTATAATAAATATTGACCACAAGTGCACTCCCACCAAACTAAGTCAGAATTAGAAAAACGTAAGACCTAAGTCAGAACTTTCGTACGCTTTAAGGGCCCAAAAAGCCTGAAGTCGGAGCTTTAACTCACTTCCTCTTTGTCCCAGAACTCTGAGACTTCACAGATTGTCACATCCCTGCGTTTTGCTCTCTCGGTTCCGCTCTTTCCTCCTTAAGTGAAGTCTCTCCGTCCGTCTCGTCTTCATCATGTCACCGCGGCTCGGGCAGAAATGGACTTTTGGATCGTTGTCTTTCTGCCGCTGAGAGATTTGAGCACTTTTTCTGTGCTGTTCTGGTCGACTGAGTTCAGAGTGACGGGTGAACTCCGGCGCATTTTTGAAGTGACACAGGAAAGAAGAGGTTTAACAATCTTTATTCCATATTCTGACATATTTTGCAATGCATCCTGGGCAATATAGATTCAGTATAAGTGTATTAAAGGTGCATTTTGTCTATACTGTACCTCCATACGGCATTAGACCGAACAACTAAGAGTCTAACTGATTATGACATTAGAACATTTAAAGTGTCTCTGACAGGTTGAGATACACATTTGACTAAATTTTTTACAAATTTAACCCCAGTTTAGCTGTTTTTTAGGTTTTTCATTTTACTTCCTGGTTGTAAAGTATGACATCACACTAGGAAATTACCATAGCAACCACACTGTACACTGGACAAAACTCGTCTAATGTCACAGATTTTGTTCATTTGACAAAGAAAAACACACCTTTATTTTGTTGAATCAAAGTTTAAAGGGTCAAAAAAGTAGTTTCTTTTCGTGTAAATTATGCATGACCTTTGACTCCCCAGTGTTTTTTTTTCATTTTTTATTTATTTTATTTAAGGAAAAGGGGGGACAATGCATATTAATGAACATTTACACAAATGTAAATATGCCAGATCATAGCCTAACGCTCATTTCCATCTGCAGACCCCCTGCAGGTCACAGAAAGATAAGAACATACAGTACACTTCAGTTAAACAGAGACAGGAAAACAAGGTTTTGTCGTGTTAGTACAACTACAAACATTCAACAGAAAACAAGTCGAAGAGTCACAGACAACAGTTAAGACACATCTGTATTGCACAAGCCCTTCTACTGCAGAGTCCTATTGCACACACCCTTAATTGCACTGATCCCTATTGCACACATCCATGTGATGTCATCAGTTTGTTTATTTCCTGTAATTGTCAACAGATTTTTCAACTTTTCTCCACAAACAGCGACTTGATTGGTGTAAAACTATAATTTGTATTTACACGAGGTGTTAATGCACTGAATAAAGTCAAAAGTAGAAAATCATGAAAACCCGTCATACGCACTTTAAATTTAAAGAACACAAACGCATTTTCTTCTCTTCATCCTTCTGCTGAGCTCTGTCGTGAACACAAAAAGCTCTAATAACAATGGAATTTATAACAATAAAACATGAATATTCCAAATTTTAGTGACAGATCTTAATTAGTAAGTTGTCCAAGTCATTTCTCTGTAGCAGAATCAGAATCAGAATTGGTTTATTGCCGTTGTCAGTGATTGAAATTCACAAACAGGAAGCTGCTTTGGCGTGAGGTGCAACATAAAACAATGAATAAAATACACAAAAGAGGCATGCATCAGATTAAGAATAAAATAAAATAAAATAAAGTAGACTAAGACAGACTAACACACATCGATTATAGAAATGGTTGTCAGCCAATCAAACAATCGAGTGATCGTTAACTGGTCCAAACACAGACTTCAAAGCATTGTATGAGCTGAAAGAAGAGGTTTTGTGACTCAAACCGAGCAGGAATGACACAAAAAACACACAGGAAACATGAAAATTGTGTGTTTTTGATTAAAAACTAAACCTAAGACAAACAATAAGCAAATTTAAAGGACAATTATAGCCATTTTCATTCACGTCAAGCTCAAAAAGTACATTTCACTTATCAGCAATTGTTTTTATTGGTAATTTAATTTAGTTTTGCATTCATTGTGAGCTACTTTTGGTGTGTCCTTGGAAACAGACACAAAAATGAGACAATTGAAATCATATCTTGAGGAGAAAGAAACACAAATGTTCCAATCATTTCATATTGTCAACATAAAGCTCTTATCTCAAGAACTTGCTGTAAAAGTTTATTAAGAATGTATTACTGGGTTGCTTTTTATTTCATGGAATTTCCGACACGTATTGGCTCAATATTTTATCTTCGGTTCGCTCATAAATCCCAGAACACCTTGAAAGTCTTCTCCAAAAGATTGATGTGTGACAGCTGGAACTTAAAATATTCTGTCAAATCCATAACCACTTTTTTTTTTTCCTTCCGAACTTCAGCTTCAAAAACGTAGAGATTCAAACTGTTCCTGTCAATAGTCAAGTTATATGGAGCAAGTGAAAGATTTTGTCATGGTTTAGATTTAGATTTGACTTTGTCCTAGTTTATTTAGTCTTAGGTAGGATCTGAGTTAACCACAACTTTAGGTTATTTTAGAGAGCTTTAATTTTATTACATACACAGGAACCTTCTGCAGAGACCACCAGGCGACAGGAGGCGTGGTCTGTGTGAGGAGATTTGATCTGTGTGAGGAGGCGTGGTCTGTGTGAGGAGGTGTGGCTAGGGTGAGGAGGTGTGGTCAGTGTGAGGAGGTTTGGTCTGTGTGAGGAGGCGTGGTCAGTGTGAGGAGGCGTGGACTGTGTGAGGAGGTGTGGTCTGTGAGAGGAGACGTGGTCTGTGTGAGGAGGTGTGGTCTGTGTGAGGAGGCGTGGTCTGTGTGAGGAGGTGTGGTCTGTGTGAGAAGGTGTGGTCTGTGTGAGGAAGTGTGGTCTGTGTGAGGAGGTGTGGTCAGTGTAAGGAGGTGTGGCCAGGGTGAGGAGGCGTGGTCTGTGTGAGGAGGTGTGGTCAGTGTGAGGAGGTGTGGTCAGTGTAAGGAGGTTTGGTCTGTGTGAGAAGGCGTGGTCAGTGTAAGGAGGTGTGGCTAGGGTGAGGAGGTTTGGTCTGTGTGAGGAGGCGTGGTCTGTGTGAGGAGGTGTGGTCTGTGTGAGGAGGTGTGGTCTGTGTGAGGAGGTGTGGTCTGTGTGAGGAGGTGTGGCTAGGGTGAGGAGGTGTGGTCTGTGTGAGGAGGCGTGGTCTGTGTGAGGAGGTGTGGTCTGTGTGAGGAGGTGTGGTCTGTGTGAGGAGGTGTGGTCTGTGTGAGGAGGCGTGGTCTGTGTGAGGAGGTTTGGTCTGTGTGAGGAGGCGTGGTCTGTGTGAGGAGGTGTGGTCTTTGAGACGAGGTGTGGTCTTTGAGAGGAGGTGTGGTCTGTGTGAGGAGGCGTGGTCTGTGAGAGGAGGCGTGGTCAGTGTAAGGAGGTGTGGCTAGGGTGAGGAGGTGTGGTCTGTGTAAGGAGGTGTGGCTAGGGTGAGGAGGTGTGGTCAGTGTAAGGAGGTGTGGTCAGTGTGAGGAGGTTTGGTCTGTGTGAGAAGGCGTGGTCAGTGTAAGGAGGTGTGGCTAGGGTGAGGAGGTTTGGTCTGTGTGAGGAGGCGTGGTCTGTGTGAGGAGGCGTGGTCTGTGTGAGGAGGTGTGGTCTGTGTGAGGAGGTGTGGTCTGTGTGAGGAGGTGTGGTCTGTGTGAGGAGGTGTGGCTAGGGTGAGGAGGTGTGGTCTGTGTGAGGAGGCGTGGCCAGGGTGAGGAGGCGTGGTCAGTGTGAGGAGGTTTGGTCTGTGTGAGGAGGCGTGGTCTGTGTGAGGAGGTTTGGTCTGTGTGAGGAGGCGTGGTCTGTGTGAGGAGGTTTGGTCTGTGTGAGGAGGCGTGGTCTGTGTGAGGAGGTGTGGTCTTTGAGAGGAGGTGTGGTCTTTGAGAGGAGGTGTGGTCTGTGTGAGGAGGCGTGGCCAGGGTGAGGAGGCGTGGTCAGTGTGAGGAGGCGTGGCCAGGGTGTGGCCAGGGTTATTGTTTGTAAAAAGAACCTAAAGTTGTGCTTGTATCAGAAGAAGACAAAATGAATGTTGTTGGAGGATAAGATCTGAGTTGGATCAGGTTTTGTCCTGGTTTAGATTGTTGTCTGTTTTGACCTGGTTAAACCTGATTTAGACGTGGTTTTCGTCTCATTCCTCTTCGTCTCTTTCCTTTCACTTCGTTCTTCTTCGTCTTGTTCCTTTCCTCTCTTTCCTTTCGTCTCGTTCCTCTCCGTCTCGTTCCTCTCCGTCTTGTTCCTTCGTCTTGTTCCTTTGATCTTGTTCCTCTCTGTCTCATTCCTCTCCGTCTCGTTCCTCTCCGTCTCGTTCTTCTCCATCTCGTTCCTTTGATCTTGTTCCTCTCTGTCTCATTCCTCTCCGTCTTGTTCCTTCGTCTCGTTCCTTTGCCTCATTCCTCTACGTCTCGTTCTTGTCCGTCTCTTTCCTTTCATCTCGTTCTTGTCCGTCTCTTTCCTTTCATCTCGTTCTTTTCCGTCTTGTTCCTTTCCTCTCTTTCCTTTCGTCTCGTTCTTCTCCCTCTCGTTCCTTTCCTCTCTTTCCTCTCTGTCTCTTTCCTTTCTCCTCGTTCTTCTCTGTCTCGTTCCTTTCCTCTCGTTCTTCTCCGTCTCTTTCCTCTTCCTCTCGTTCCTTTCCTCTCTTTCCTCTTCCTCTCGTTCCTTTCCTCTCTTTCCTCTTCCTCTCGTTCCTTTCCTCTCTTTCCTTTCCTCTCGTTCCTTTCCTCTCTTTCCTCTCCTCTCGTTCCTTTCCTCTCTTTCCTCTTCCTCTCGTTCCTTTCCTCTCTTTCCTTTCCTCTCTTTCCACTCCTCTCGTTCCTTTCCTCTCTTTCCTTTCCTCTCTTTCCTCTCCTCTCGTTCCTTTCCTCTCTTTCCTCTCCTCTCTTTCCTCTCCTCTTGTTCCTTTCCTCTCTTTCACCTCGTTCTTCTCCGCCTCGTTCCTTTCCTGTCTTTCCTTTCACCTCGTTCCTTTCCTCTCTTTCCTCTTCCTCTCATCCCTTTCGCCTCGTTCCTTTCCTCTCTTTCCACTCCTCTCTTTCCTCTCGTTCCTTTTCCTCTCTTTCCTCTCCTCTAGTTCCTCTTCGTCTCGTTCCTTTCACCTCGTTCTTCTCCCTCTCGTTCCTTTCTCCTCGTTCCTCTCCTCTCTTTCCTCTCCTCTCTTTCCTCTTCCTCTCTTTCCTTTCACCTCGTTCCTTTCCTCTCTTTCCTCTCGTTCCTTTCCTCTCTTTCCACTCCTCTCTTTCCTCTCTTTCCTTTCGTCTCGTTCCTTTCCTCTCTTTCCTTTCCTCTCTTTCCTCTCCTCTCTTTCCTCTCGTTCCTTTCCTCTCGTTCCTTTCACCTCGTTCCTTTCCTCTCTTTCCTTTCCTCTCTTTCCTCTCGTTCCTTTCCTCTCGTTCCTCTCCTCTCTTTCCTTTCCTCTCTTTCCTTTCCTCTCTTTCTCCTCGTTCCTTTCCTCTCGTTCCTTTCCTCTCGTTCCTTTCCTCTCTTTCCTCTCCTCTCGTTCTTCTCCGCCTCGTTCCTTTCCTCTCGTTCCTTTCCTCTCGTTCCTCTCCTCTCTTTCCTTTCCTCTCGTTCCTCTCCTCTCTTTCCTTTCCTCTCTTTCCTTTCCTCTCTTTCTCCTCGTTCCTTTCCTCTCGTTCCTCTCCTCTCTTTCCTCTCCTCTCTTTCCTCTCCTCTCGTTCTTCTCCATCTCTTTCCTCTCCTCTCTTTCCTCTCGTTCCTTTCTCCTCTTTCCTCTCCTCTCTTTCCTCTCCTCTCTTTCCTCTCCTCTCTTTCCTCTCTTTCCTTTCACCTCGTTCCTTTCCTCTCTTTCCTTTCGTCTCTTTCTTCTTCGTCTCGTTCCTTTCACCTCGTTCTTCTCCGTCTCTTTCCTCTCCTCTCTTTCCTCTCTTTCCTCTCGTTCCTCTCCTCTCTTTCCTCTCCTCTCGTTCTTCTTCTTTTTCTTCCTTGCTCCTGCTGCGACTCCGTGTTAAATGGCTCCGTGAACATCGGACATGGATAATTTGGCTCTCATTAAAGCTCATTAAATAAAAGCTCAGTCCATAAAACGTGTCTTTGGTGTTTGGTGAAGGAGACGAGGCCACACCAAAGTGGAAGTGCTTTAAAAGACGTTTAAGACACGCTTTACGATTCCGCTCGTCAAACCGCCACAGAGTTTCACTTTTGGAAATGTTCCTGACTCTCACAAACTCCAGACGACGGGGAGATTCTCGATGCACTGGTTTGTCTTCGACGAAAAACAAACTGTGGACAACGATAAAGAACTGACTGTGTGTTGTACTTTACAGATTAAAGGGCCTCTGACTCGTTGAACTAAAATATGCAGTTAAGATAAATATATTTCAAATTCTGCCCAAATCTTTACAATACAGTTTAGCTATTTTTTTTAGGTTTTTAATTTTACTTCCTGGTTGTAAATAATGACATCACACCATGGATGTATTAAATGAACTGGATAAGCCCCGCCCCCTCTGTCTGTGGTCCCAGATTGATTAGTGATCGTGTGAGGTACTGCAGCCTCTTTGAACCAGCCTTTTTCTATCATTGCACATTATAATCACAGACAGGACTGAATTATTATCGGTATTTAAATAAAATAGAAGGAAATGTTCTTTTCTACCGTTTCTAAAATCACAGAAATTACCGTTTTTATATGAAGTGGGGGATTGTCGTCACGTGGTGCCCTAAAGCAAAGATGGCAGTCTCCGTATCAGGAAGTAAAACAAAGATGGCAGCCATCGTATCAGGAAGTAAAACAAAGATGGCCGCCTCCGTATCAGGAAGTAAAACAAAGATGGCCGCCTCCGTATCAGGAAGTAAAACAAAGATGGCCGCCTCCGTATCAGGAAGTAAATGCGGAAGTAAGAAACTTTTTTGGGGTCATGCGCCAATGAGCACTCTCCATAGGGATAAACAGGACGGCCATCTTGGATTCATCTTCCAGGTTTTATTATAGTTCTATGCATCACACGAGGAAATTACCATAGCAACCACACTGTAATGTTGCTCTCTTTTAAATTAAACCCCAAAGTTATTTGAGTGTTTTTTAAAGGCACAATGTGTAACTTTTAAAGAGCCTTAAGAGTTTGCAAACGTAAACAGCGTGAATTCTGAAATGGAGGAATCTTATTCCACTGGCAGGTAATTTCACTTAAATTAGGGTAAAAAGGTCTTATTTTGAGTTTATTTTTCTTATTTTTTGATAGGCCTTTTTTGCAGTGTATATTTCAAATTCTGCCCAAATCTTTACAAATTTTACCCCAGTTTAGCTATTTTTTTTAGGTTTTTAATTTCACTTCCTGGTTGTAAAATAATGACATGACGCGAGGAAATCACCATAGCAACCACACTGTAAACTGGGCTAAAACTCATCTAATGTCATCAATTCTTTTACCGGACAGATAAAAATATATTTGAACTTAACTATAATAAAAGTAGTTTGTTTTGTGTAATTTATGCATAACCTTTGTCTCCCCAGTGTGATGTCATCAGTTTGTTTACTTCCTGTAATTTTCAACATATTTTTCAACGTTTCTCCACAAATAGCTCCTGATTGGTGTAAAACTATCATTTATATTTACAACAAGTATTAATGCACTGAATAAAGTCAAAATTAGAAAATCATAAAAACCCGTCATACGCACTTTAAGGTGAGACGCTGCAGGTGAAACAGGAAAACATCTTAAATTTAAAGATTCATTCATTCATTTTCTACCGCTTATTCCCATTAGGGGTCGCGGGTGACTGGAGCCTGTCCCAGTGACTTTGGGCCTTAGGCGGGGTACACCCTGGACAGTGGCCAACTCCTCACAGCAAACACAGAGACAAGGACAGACAACCATTCACTCTCACATTCATACACTACGGACAATTTAGAGTTGTCAATTAACCTACACAGTCATGTCTTTGGACGGTGGGAGGAGCCAGAGAACCAGGAGAGAACCCACGGTAACACGAGGAGGACAAGCAGACTCCACCCAGAGAGAGCGTGTGATGTTAGGAATTTAAAGATATACATTTTAAACTTCTCCTGTAGTTTACTCACAGAAATGTAAGAAAAAATACATATTACATGTTTTTCATCATGTCATGTTTTCATGTAGAAATAAGGCACTTTGTGTAAAAATGACCAAAAATCCACATATTTGAGACATTTAAATCTGAAAAATGGACAGGAACAAGTGTTCATTTTGTAACATATTAGTTATAAAAATGTACATGAATTGTCCTTAAAATTCAAATTTCGCCTCATTTTTTTGACTTAAAACTTCAATAAATCAGTTTTTAGAATTAGATATAAAATAAATCCTTGTGTGTTTGGTCTAAATCTTGTTGAGTTCTACTTTAAAGGGCCTCTGACAGGTTGAACTACTAATTTCACTAAAATGCAGTTTACATAAATATATTTCAAATTTTTCTAAAATACTTTCCAAATTTTATCCCGGTTTAGCAATTTTTTAGGTTTTTGTTTTGCTTCCTGGTTGTAAAGGATGACATCACACTAAGAAATTACCATAGCAACCACCCCATACAATGGGCTAAATTCATCTAACGTCATAGATCTTTTAAATATTACAAATAAAAAAACACGAGAACACCTATTTTGTCGAATTAATGTATAAAGGATCAAAAAAAGAAGTCTCTTTTGTGTAAATTATGCATAACCTTTGGCTCCCCAGTGTGATGTCATCAGTTTGTTTACTTCCTGTTGCTTTCTATGGATTTTTCAACTTTTCAACTTGATTGTTACTAAACTATAATTTATATTTACAAGAGGTATTAATGCACAGAATGAAGTCAAAATAAGAAAATCACGAAAATCTGTCACTTTAAGGCTGATCTTTATGTCTCGAGGGACAAAAATGCATTTGTAGAAAATGTCCTTTGAAGTCACAAAGTCCCAGAGAAATCTATGGATGAAGTGGATTCAATGGAAGAATCAAACATCTTTAGGAGCAGATTGGACACGTTTGTTGTTTCCACATGAAAGCCGATGTGAGAGAGAAAACTGACCAGAAACAAAAAATTACGCTGAAGAACAAATGTGTAAAGTTTATCACCGAAAATGAATCAGCCTTTTTTATTGCAGCACAGGAACATGTGACTATCTTTAAAGCAGACCATAGTAACTTCAACGACCGAGCTCCAAGTAAAACGATGACAAAATCTTTCTTTTTTTCCCCTTCCTCGTCGTCGCCCCCTGCTGTCTCTGAGCGGAAAACCAGCTGCAGCATTTTCCTGTACAAGGAATAGTTAATAGTTGCTATACTATACTGTAATCACAGATTAGCCATAGATATAACTGGGCAGGGCCAACTATTAAACTAACAAAGACAGGCCAATTATAGAGTTTCAGGTGACACTAGACAAACAATTTTCCAAACAAAGACAGGCATTCAGTGACTCCTCCCTGTGGGCAGGACTCTCACTACTCAGAGGAGCATATAAGCCTGAGTTCCCAGACCTGATTGACAATGACTTTTGGATAAAAGTCGAAACGTCTCGATCGTCAAACAGCATCCAGATGACAACCCCTGAAACCCTTTCTACGATGAAGCTCACCTGGACGAATGAGGGTTTACATCGACGAAGTACAATCACATACAAACCATTTCATGTCGCCAAATATAAAAAAGAGCCAGTGTTTCTCCGGAGAGTTGTCTTCGGCGTCAAGAAATGCTGCAGCTGGTTTTCCGCTCAGAGACAGCAGGGGGCGACGACGAGCTTCAACGACCCAAAATACATTTACAACCTCCACACGGACTTACAAAAACGTTTAATAAGCTAAAAATGTTACTGAGTTCAACTTGTGCAAAGAGCCAAAAAGGTCAGAATCAGACTGTATCCTTTGTTTTTGTTGACGCTGGTTGTGCAACACTGTTTGTCTCAATGGAATCTCGATAGTTTTCATTTTGTGGGTCAAAGATAAAAAGCAAACTATGGACATAATCTGTTCAGTTTGGTGCGCGACGTTTCAAGGCTGGAGCTTTTGTGCCAGAACGTAAAACAAACGAACGAAACGATGAGGAAAATCAAGGGGAGGGCATTACTTTTGACTAAATTTGAGCTTTTAACCAAAATGTAGCCGGTAAAAACCTGCTTTAGTTGGTAGTTTATTGTATTTAGACATATTTGAGTGCAGGAATATTCAAGTGGAGGACAGATCCAGTAGAAATCACACATTTTATGGCCTGAACGCTGATTCTTGCAGGGGCACAGCAGGGAATTCTGGGCCACAGGTGCAAATCTTCTCGTTGGGCCCCTAATGATTTATTTATCCCAGTAAAGTCAGTTATTATTGTTTTTTTTAATTCTCTATTACTGGATTATACACGCTAAGGTTTCTGCAAACACGACACACCTAAAGATGTTTTATTCTTTCGTTTAAACCACTTCATCCATAGATTTCTCTGGGACTTTGTAACTCGTGTCCAGCTCTCTCAAAAAATGTGTTTTTCCTCCCTCGAGACATAAAGATCAGCCTTAAAATCCCACACCAAACTGTACAATCTGGGACTGAACACGATTTTGATGAAACGTACAGAAGTAGTTTTTGATATCTAATTCAAAAACTTATTTATTGAAGTTTTAAGTTTGAAAAATGAGGTGAATTTTGAATTTTTTAGGACAATTTTCAGTCCAATCTAGTTTATTTAAAAACTAAATACGAAATCTAAAATGTAACCAACACATGTACAAAATGAAGAAATTTAAACCTGGTTCTGTCCATTTTTCACAATTAAAGTGCGTATGACAGGTTTTTATGATTTTCTAATTTTGACTTTATTCAGTGTATTAATACTTGTTGTAAACATAAATTATAGTTTTATACCAATCAGGTCGCTGTTTGTGGAGAAAAGTTGAAAAATATGTTGAAAATTACAGGAAGTAAACAAACTGATGACATCACACTGGGGAGACAAACTTTATACATGATTTACACAAAATAAACTACTTTTTTGATCCTTTAAACATGAATTCAACTAAATAAATAAGTTCAAATATATTTTTATTTGTCAGGTAAAAGAACTGATGACATTAGATGAGTTTTAGCCCAGTTTACAGTGTGGTTGCTATGGTAATGTCCTAGTGTGATGTCATTATTTACAACCAGGAAGTGAAATTAAAACGTATAAAACTGCTAAACCGGGATAACATTTGCAAAGAATTTTAGCAAAACTTGAAATATATTTATCTTAACTGCATTTTAGATAAATGAGTGGTCCAACCTGTCATAAGCACTTTAAATGTCTTAAATATGTGGATTTTTGGCAATTTTTTCCACATAAAATGCCTAATTTCTACATGAAAACATGACATGATGAAAAACCTGTGATATATTTTTTTCTTACATTTATGTGACTAAACTACAGGAGAAGATTACAATTGATATCTTTAAATTTAAGATTTTTTCCTGTTCACCTGCAGCGTCTCACCTGAAGCAAAAACGCACTCATTTATAAACATCTTGTGTAACTTCGGCCCATTTTATGACACAGTTCTGTTCTCTGATCTCCAAACCTATTATTTCTATAAGAAAATACACAAACTGCAAATTATAATCACTATTTTTCTTTGTGAACAACTTGGTTCATTTGTGAGCAGTGATTTTCCTCTTTTTTAAAGGTTTGAGGGGCCCCTGATGTCACACATAACTGTATTTAGTCTCGCAACGACTTTAGTCAAACACATTGTATTTTATTAAAACAAAAACAGATTAAAATGTAGAAAATGCAACTGAAAAAAAACAAAAAAAATACATTCTTTTGAGGCCCCTCCCTGCCCTGGGCCCCGGGGGAACAGTACCCTTTACCCCCCCAGTCCGACGGCCCTGGATTCTTGTATTAGTTTAAAGTTTATTTTTCAATCTTCTCTCAGATGATGAAGCTTTTGACGAGTTTAAAATGTGAACTGAATTCTACTTTTAAACCTAAAAAATAAATCTTATCACCAGGCCCGTCGACAGAAATTTGGGGGCCCGGGTCAAGAGGCCTCACATGGGCCCCATCTAATATAAATGAATAGGAAGAGGGTCCAATTCTGGGCGATCAGTCGCAGTGTGTCAGAAAAAACAAATATACAATGAACATTTTTGCTCCGAATGCTCTTTTTTAATTAAACTCCAAAGTTATTTGAGTGTTTTAAAGGCACAATGTGTAACTTTTAAAGAGCCTTAAGAGTAAACAGTGTGAATTCTGGAATGCAGGGAAAATTTAAGTGGAACATTCAGTTAAAAAGCTTAATTTAGCCTCAGAATATCACAAAATAAAAATATTTATATCAGATTATATATTTTCTATGAAGGAAAAACAATGATTTTTAAGGTTTTATAGCACAAATACTCAGAAATGTTGATCCCACAATATTTTTTTTCATTTTATCTACAAACATATTACAGACTTTAACACAAACTATTATTTTTGTGCTAGGGAATTTCATTTTTCCAACTTTTGTAATAAAAATGAAAACAAACTCATGTTTCTAACCTGGAAATGTTTCAAAATTGTTGCTTATTTTTGTTGTTCAAAGTCTTAAAACGTTAGCATTCAGATCTGACGTCCGTTAATCTTTGAAAATGTTTTACGCTCGACTGAATTTTGCCTCCAGTCGCCTTCATTTCTGCGATTTTTCTGCATTTTGAAAGGTCTAGTGCTCGAATGCCTCCAGTTTAGTCGACAATTTGAATAATCTTGTTTATTTTCTCAAACATCTGTCTTCTTTCACCGACTGCAGTCAAGTTTAGTTTTAAAGTTGTGTCAGACGTTGGAGCTGCTTTTCCTGCTGAAGTGGGAGGAGAACACGGGGAAACGGCGCCCCCTGTGGGAGAGAGCGCAGTGTTTCAGCGGCAGGACTGGGAGCTTTTCTGTTTTTTTGTTTTTTTTTAATTGTTTTTTTAGGATCCCCATTAGCTGCCCATTTAAAGTGCGTATGACAGGTTTTTATGATTTTCTAATTTTGACTTTATTCAGTGCATTAATACCTCTTGTAAATATAAATTATACTTTTACACCAATCACGTTGCTGTTTGTGGAGAAAAGTTGAAAAATCTGTTGGCAATTACAGGAAATAAACAAACTGATGACATCACACTGGGGAACAAAGGTTACGCATAATTTACACGAAATAAACGACTTTTTGACCCTTTAAACTTTGATTCAACTAAATAAAAGTGTTTTTCTTAGTTAAATGAACAAAATCTGTGACGTTAGATCAGTTTTGGCCCAGTGTACAGTGTGGTTGCTATGGTACAGTGTGGTTGCTATGGTACAGTGTGGTTGCTATGGTAATTTCCTAGCGTGATGTCATACTTTACAACCAGGAAGTAACATTTAAAACCTAAAAAACAGCTAAACTGGGGTTAAATTTGTAAAGATTTCAGTAGAAGTTTGAATATATTTATCTTAACTGCGTTTTAGTTAAATGTGTATTTCAACCTGTCAGAGGCCCTTTAACGGCCGCTAATCTTCCTGGGCTCCTCCTTAAAAATTTCCATTAGATCATCCAAAATAAACAATACATTACCAAATGATCAAAATCATAATTTCATAAAACAAGTAACGGTTACATAAACATCAATAAAAATTTTAAAAAAGTACATCAATGCAAATTACAATGAAAAATAGTCGTACTTAGTTCATCTGGTCGTCTGCATTAATTGTAATTTCAATGTCTTCTTCAGTTTGTGTTTAACGTCGATGGCTCGCGCTGAGCTACAGCAGGGAATTCTGGGCCACAGGTGCTAATCTTTTATAATAATTTTCTATATGATTTATTAATTTAATTTAATTTAATTTAATTTAATTTAATTTAATTTAATTTAATTTAATTTAATTTAATTTAATTTAATTATTTAAAGGACTGGGGTGCACGGTGGCAGAGCGGCTAGAGCTTCTGCCTCTCAATAAGGAGATCGTGGGTTCGAATCCCGGACCACCTTATCATCACACGCTCTCTCTGGGTGGAGTCTGCATGTTCTCCTCGTGTTACCGTGGGTTCTCTCCTGGTTCTCTGGCTCCTCCCACCGTCCAAAGACATGACTGTGTTCAGGTTAATTGACAACTCTAAATTGTCCATAGTGTGTGAATGTGAGAGTGAATGGTTGTCTGTCCTTGTCTCTGTCTCTCTGTGTTTGCTGCGACGAGTTGGCCCCTGTCCAGGGTGTACCCCGCCTAAGGCCCAAAGTCACTGGGATAGGCTCCAGTCACCCACGACCCCTAATGGGAATAAGCGCTAGAAAATGAATGAATATTTAAAGGACAGTGTGCAGTTACATTTAAAAGATGGCTGCACCAGATTTAGCAAAAAAGCTAATTTCCATCTGTAGTCCTTGGCAAATAAAAGCAAACAACATAAAAATACATATTTACAACATTTAAAGACAAACAATATAAAATACATATTTACAACATTACAGTAATGTCTTGTGTAACTTCGGCACATTTTATGACATTTTTTCTATAAGAAAATACACAAACTGCAAATTAAGTTTTTTAAGTAAAAAAAATGAGGTGAATTTTGAACTTTTAGGACAATTTTCAATCCAATGTAGTTTATTTAAAAACTAAATGGGAGCTGATTCCAGTGAAATATGGCCCTATAAAATACAGTTGACTCATTTGTCTTTGGGCGAGGGAGTTTGAGAGCGCCACCTAGTGCCCGTCTGGTCTGGTACTGTGACTGTTTTCAACAAAAACTAACTTTTCAGCCAAAATAATGCATTCCAATTAAATAAAACGAGCCGTGGATGAATTCTGTTGCTGACTGTGAGCCGTGAGACACCGGTCCACGCTGCGTTTGATTTATGACCGCGGCGTATGTTTTTATTAGAAACGTCCTGGTATTAAATGCAAGGGCAGCGCGGTTATTTCCGCTCCGTCTTTAGACCGAAAACTGTGAGTTAAGCAAACTGTGAATACGAGATCTGTGTAGGGCTCGCGTTTGTTTGAAAGAAAACGACGGCGAGTTTATTTGGACAGAACGATTCTCACTCAAAGTGCTTTACAGAACAGGAAAAGAAGATGGAAAACTCACAAGACAAACGGATAAAAACATAAATATTCATAATAAAATGTGCTGAGATCTGAGCTTTGTCTATCTTTAAAGGTGCACTGTGTAACTTTCCTGGATGGAATGTTCCACAGTGTTGCATTAAACATATTTACCTCCATAGAAGCTGTGAAAATATTTGTTTTCTGAATGTGACGCAGAACGTTGAAAATAATGACCAACATTTAAGAATCCACTGAAGATTTATTTAAGACGAGACACGACCGGCAATTTTTTTTTTCTTTTTTTTTTTTTGGTTAGTTTTCTCTCTCACACGTCGACTTTCATGTGGAAACAACAAACGTGTCCAATCTGCTCCTAAAGATGTTTGATTCTTCCATTGAATCCACTTCATCCATAGATTTCTCTGGGACTTTGTGACTTCAAAGGTCGTTTTCTTCAAATGCATTTCTGTCCCTCGAGACATAAAGATCAGCCTTAAAGTAGATCCTACACCAAACTGTACAATCTGGACTCCACAGGATTCTGATGAAACGTACAGAAGGATTTGTCGATGTCTAATTCTAAAACTGATTTATTTAAGTTTTAAGTCAAAAAAATGAGTTGAAATTTGACATTTTTTGACAATTTTCAATCCAGTTTACTTAAAAACTAAATAATAAATCCCAAATCCCCTCTGTACATTTTATAACTAATATGTTACAAAATGAACCAAGAAATTTAAACCTGGTTCTGTCCATTTTTCAGATCGAAATGTCCCAAATATGTGGATTTTTGGTCGTTTTTTCACATAAAATGCCTTCTTTCTACATGAAAACATGACATGATGAAAAACCTGTAATATATTTGTTTCTTACATTTATGTGACTAAACTACAGGAGAAGATTCAAATGGATATCTTTAAATTTAAGTTTTTTTCCTGTTCACCTGCAGCGTCTCACCTTAACACACAAAAGAACTGAAAAGTATGAGTTTATGACTTTTAAATAGATTTCTCTGGACATTGTTTTCTTCAAATGCATTTTTGTCCCTCGAGACATAAAGATCAGCCTTAAAGTAGATCCACACACATCAAACTTTATATTCTTGGACTCAACAAGATTTTGACAAAATGTACTGAAGGATTTTTTTGGTATCTAATTCTAAAATTGCGAAATTTGAATTTTTAGGACAATTTTCAGTCAGATCTAGTTTACTTAAAAACTAAATAAGAAATCCAAAATCCCCTCTGTACATTTTTATAACTAATATGTTACAAAATGAAGCAAGAAATTTAAACCTGGTTCTGTCCATTTTCCACATTTAAATGTCTTAAATATGTTGATTTTTTGTGTGTTTTTTTTCTCACAAAATGCCTTATTTCTACATGAAAACATGACATGATGATAAACTTTTTCTTACATTTCTGTGAGTAAACTACAGCAGAAGCTCTACTTTCCTGTTGAATTTGGTGAAAACGTACAAAAATCTAGAGCGCCCACAAACAGATCACACAGAGAACATACAGTCAGGGCTGAAAGTGTTGGCACCCAAATTTCTCAAGAAAAAATTCCAAATTTTTTGCTTCACACAATAAAAAAATACAACACTAATTTGACATAATTTCAAACAATACTCCAAAATTATTTTTCACTCTTTCAAAATTGTGGATAAATAACTTGATGTGGTGCTTGTTTAAACTCACCTGGTGCATGAAACAGCTATGGGCAATATAAAAATCACACCTTTTTGGAGAGAAATACTACATTTTATAGAAAACCATCAGGGGCGCGACACTTTCAGCCGTGACTGGACTCATGTGTTTGTCGTTCCTCGATGGAGAGCTGTGTTTTCACAAACGACAGACGCTCGCGGCCAAATGCCTGAAGGTGGCGCCACCGAGAGCAAGAAAAACACTGTGATTAAAGAAATGCTGGATATAATGAACGCCAGATTCCAAAGCAATAACATTTCCCTGAGACGCAGGTGGTGGACCCTCCTCCAGAAAAGTTACACAGTGCATCATGAAGATCACGCAGTTTTTTGGCACAAAATGTTTTAGTCGTTTGTTTTTATGGGATTTTCAGTTTTACAAGCTGCATGAAAAACTTAAAACGCTTTACTTTGTGCAAATCTACCTCAGAGAAACACCGTCACATTAAGTCTGAGCACAAATGTAAAGAAGACAAGCCCAGTTTCATCCTTGAGCTCTGACATGTTTTCTGTGTTTTTTGTGTGTTTTTTCAGTTTCTTGGAAACACAGAAGTGGAGGCTCCCAAAGGC
The DNA here is from genome assembly GCA_019453435.1 of Rhinogobius similis. Taxonomy (NCBI): domain Eukaryota; kingdom Metazoa; phylum Chordata; class Actinopteri; order Gobiiformes; family Gobiidae; genus Rhinogobius; species Rhinogobius similis. The sequence continues at coordinate 3,510,969 of CM033633.1, forward strand.
ACAGAAGTGGTGAAGGACGCCGTCAGGAAACTCAAGGTCAGACACAACTCCAGCCTTAAAGGAGACATATTACCAGCTCTTACCATTTTATAATAGTTTCCTCTTCTTAGGATTAGTGTGAAATGTGTGAAATGACACTGAGTGCATCTAGGCAGTAGATGGCACGTAGCGCTTTGCACATTCTAGTGAAGTTAGCTGCCAGCAAATGCTATGATGCGATTTAGCAGCAGCAGTTGTGTTTAGAGGCAGAAATGCTCAGAACAAGTCTAGCGATGATTTAAGAACTAAAAACAGCGGAACATTCTCGGATAAGTGACATATGAAGTCTGAAAATACGTCCGAAAATCCCGGAAGTTCAGCAGGGCGTTTGTTTGACGCTCGGAGGGAAAGGATTTTCTAATAAACATTCCTCAAAACAGCGTGAATGCAACTGAATGTTACTTTAGGTGTGTTTTTGATGAAGAACATTGTTAGAACAGGGTTTAAAGCTCAAAAAAGTCACTGGAGCAGAATCTTTGCCCTTTAATCCAACCTGTGTTTGGTTAGATTTATCTGTAACATGAGCCATAGATTCAACATGAAATGCAGTGTCTAGATTTAATTAGTTAGGCTTTTGAATCATGTATTTAGATCTGTGAAATAATAAAATAATTACATTTTCAGTAGAAAAAGTAGAAAACAATTACATTTTAATGCAAGTTTTCAGTCACTAAATACATTTTTCGTCCTAATACTGACGCTTGTACACCGCAAAAAATGAATTTCTAGACTAATTAAATGTCTTCATTTCAGGATATCAATCTTAAATTCACGGTTTGACTGGTTAAGGTTAGTTAAGACTATTTATTTGATGGAACTGGATTATTTTACGTTTTTGACTTGTTTCAATCCATATCTTCACACTTCAAGGTAAATTATCTGTCAGTGAGTTAAGATGAATTTACTTAAAGGTCCCATAACATGCAAAATCGACTTTTCAGAGGTTCTAACCTTCCTCCAGTGCTATTTGGGCCTCGTATGTTGTGCCCAAAGTGTTTTTTTGATTGATTCCCTCATGTTTTCACTAGAGAACTGTCTTTTCCGTCCCCCTCTGAGCAGCAGACGGGGGCTCCTCACTAAGATGACGCGGTGTTTAAGCCACGCCTCCAGGAAGAATAAACACAGCTAATGCTAATGCTACACAGTAATTACACGATGGATACGACAGATCGAAGAGTTAGCTTGTTATTTACCAAACGGCACGTCCGTGGTTGAGGCCCTGGAGCACGTCAAACTCCAGGTCAGATCCAGGACGTAGGACTCAGCACGACGCACCGTCAGGACGAGAAAATGTTTATTCAGTGTTTGTGTATCGCTGTTTACCGGAGCACACGGCGCATGCACCATCTCCGCTCTAGGCTTCAGCACGAGTTGGGCGGGGGAGGCGCGTGGGTTGGGCGGGGGAGGCAGGCTGCTTTCTGTTCGGGGGGGTCAGATCTCAGAGTGAGCCGTTTGCTTTTGCAGGAGGGGGGCCAGTCCAAGAAATGGGTGTTTTTTGTAAACTGTTATGTTATGGATATTACACAACGAGAAAATGTATCAACAAAGCCCTTAGAACAGACTGTGTAAAGGGGAAAGAGCAGGATATGGGACCTTTAATCCATTGGCAAGTTCATTTTCTTATTTTCAGCTAAACCATCGCATGATCAGTCAGAAATACCTTGAAATCAGTGAAATATTCCGCATCGTTTCAGCAAGTCAACCTCAGCCGCTCAAATCCAGATAAAAATGCTAAACTCAAATCGTTCTAAGCGAGGAGCACGAGAACACCCCGACCGCCCTCCCTCACTCCGCTCTGTCCCTGAAGCGGCCTCACGTTTGGCTCCGCAAACCGAAGCGAGAGGCCAACGCCAAAGTCCACCGCTTTCCCAGGATTCACCCGAGCGGAAAGAAAGAGCGAGGAGAGAGGAAACCGAGAGAGGGGAAAGAACAGACGAGAGCGAGACAAAGAGAGAGCCAGACGCAGAGCAGAGAGGGAGGCGCTGGTTTGTCGAAATGTGTTCGAAAGTGGATTTAAATGTCAAACTCGAGGCCAGGTCAGGCTCAGATTCTTGGCACAGGCTGGACTTTTGGACTCAGCAAGTTTTCTGCAAATGATTACAGAATATTTGGCTCAGCGTGCGAGGCCGGCCAAGGAAAAAAAAATATGCAGAAATAATGAGACCTTGCTGTTCTCGTTGTACAATTGTTTGTTATATACGAGGTGCGCGTAAATTAAACGTGCCGATCTGTGCTCCGTGTATTTTCACAGTAAAGAACGCTAATGGTCCTCAGTTTGTTGTTTTGGAGTGTTCTAAAATTGCGTATGTCTATATCTTAAATCATGTTCTGAGAGAAGCGACAAAAACGAGACTAAGAGTGACAAAAACCCAACATAAATCGACGAATGTGGCTAAAAGTGACTTGACTTGACTTAGATAGACAAAAATGTGACTTTAAGTGACAAAAGCTTGGCTAAAATAAATAAAATAAGATTAAAAGGGATAAAACCATGACTGGAAGTGTCAAAAACACAACCAAAGTTGACAAAAACATGACTAAAATTGACAAAACCACATCTAAAAACTAAATGAAACAACCACAGGATGAAGAGACAAACACTTAAAAACCAAAATAAGAAAAACACAACCAAAATCGACAAAAACGCGACTAAAAGTGAGAAAAACTTCACTGAAATCAACAAAAATGTGACTAAAAGTGTCAAAAACACTACCAAAATTGACAAAAACATAACTAAATAATGAGACCTCACTGTTCTCGTTGTACAATTGTTTGTTATATACGAGGTGCGCGTAAATTAAACTTGCCGATCTGTGCTCCGTGTATTTTCACAGTAAAGAACGCTAATGGTCCTCAGTTTGTTGTTTTGGAGTGTTCTAAAATTGCGTGTGTCTATATCTTAATTCGTGTTCTGAGAGAAGCGACAAAAACGAGACTAAGAGTGACAAAAACCCAATTTAAATCGACGAATGTGGATGAAAAGTGACTTGACTTGACTTAAATCGACAAAAATGTGAATAAAAGTGACAAAAGCGTGACTAAAAGAAACAAAAACAGGATTAAAAGGGAGAAACCCATGACTGGAAGTGTCAAAAACACAACCAAAGTTGACAAAAACATGACTAAAATTGACAAAACCACATCTAAAAACTAAATGAAACAAACACAGAATTAAGAGACAAATACGCGACTAAAAGTGACAAAAACTTCACTTAAATCAGCAAAAATGTGACTAAAAGTGACAAAAGCTTGACTAAAAGAAAGAAAAACAGGATTAAAAGGGAGAAACCCATAACTGAAAGTGTCAAAAACACAACCAAAATTGACAAAAACACGACTTAAAAGTGACAAAATCAAGTCTAAAAACTCAATGAAACAAGCACAGGATGAAGAGACAAACACTTAAAAACCAAAATAAGAAAAACACAACCAAAATAAAAAAAAAAAGTGACTAAAAGTGTCAAAAACACTACCAAAATTGACAAAAACATAATTAAATAATGAGACCTCACTGTTCTCGTTGTACAATTGTTTGTTATATACGAGGTGCGCGTAAATTAAACTTGCCAATCTGTGCTCCGTGTATTTTCACAGTAAAGAACGCTAATGGTCCTCAGTTTGTTGTTTTGGAGTGTTCTAAAATTGCGTATGTCTATATCTTAATTCGTGTTCTGAGAGAAGCGACAAAAACGAGACTAAGAGTGACAAAAACCCAACTTAAATCGACAAATGTGTCTAAAAGTGACAAAAGCTTGACTAAAATAAATAAAACAAGATTAAAAGGGATAAAACCATGACTGGAAGTGTCAAAAACACAACCAAAATTGACAAAAACATGACTAAAATTGTCAAAAACGTGACTAAAAGTGACAAAACCACATCTAAAAACTCAATGAAACAAACACACGATTAAGAGACAAACAAGTGACTAAAAGTGACAAAAACTTCACTTAAATCAGCAAAAATGTGGCTAAAAGTGACAAAAGCTTGACTAAAAGAAAGAAAAACAGGATTAAAAGGGACAAAACCATAACTGAAAGTGTCAAAAACACAACCAAAATTGACAAAAACTTGACTAAAATGATCAAAAACACGACATAAAAGTGACAGAATCACGCCTAAAAACTCAACAAAACAAACACAGGATGAAGAGACAAACACTTAAAAACCAAAATAAGAAAAACACAACCAAAATCAACAAAAATGTGACTAAAAGTGACAAAAACTTGACTTAAATTGACAAAAATGTGACTAAAAGTGACAAAAACTTGACTGAAATCGACAAAAATGTGACTAAAAGTGACAAAAGCTTGACTAAAAGAAACAAAAACAGGATTACAAGGGAGAAAACATGACTGAAAGTGTCAAAAACACAACCAAAATTGTCAAAAACATGACTAAAATTGTCAAAAACATGGCTAAAAGTGACAAAATCACGTCTAAAAACTCAATGAAACAAGCACAGGATGAAGAGGCAAACACTTAAAAACCAAAATAAGAAAAACACAACCAAAATCGAGAAAAACGCGACTAAAAGTGACAAAAACTTGACTTATCGAAACAAAAATAGGAAAAGGGACAAAACCGTGACTAAAAGTGTCAAAAACACAACCAAAATTGACAAAAACATGACTAAAATGATCAAAAACACGACTTAAAAGTGACAAAATCACGTCTAAAAACTCAACAAAACAAACACAGGATGAAGAGACAAACACTTAAAAACCAAAATAAGAAAAACACAACCAAAATCGACAAAAAAGCGACTAAAAGTGACAAAAACTTGACTGAAATCGACAAAAATGTGACTAAAAGTGACAAAAACTTGACTTAGAGAAACAAAAACAGGATTAAAAGGGACAAAACCGTGACTAAAAGTGTCAAAAACACAACCAAAATTGACAAAAACTTGACTAAAATGATCAAAAACACGACTAAAACCGTACAGCTCTCCACACTACCTCCCCCTGGTGAGCGGTGGTGGTACTGCGGCCTCAAACGTGAACCGGATCAATGACAAAAACTGGTGCAGATTTTTATCTTTTATTATTTCCTGGATCATGTGCCATCCTTTTAAAAACGCACCGCTCTCTTTACAACTGTGCACGTCCCTTTAAGAGCCTTCCCGCCCCTTTAAGACCGCGCTAGCCCCTTTAAGAGCAGATTAGTTATTGAGCGGAGCCGGAGCCGCTGCCTTCGTGACGTTTGCAGTAAATCTGGATCTGTGGTTTTTAATCTGCAGAGGCTTTTACATTTACACACAAACTCAGACGGACAGCGATGTTTTATGCACAACGATCCTCAATCTGGGCCGAGTCATCATTTTACGAACATTTCCTGCTGTAATGTGCGGCTAAATGTATTTTATCATAGAGCACTTTGGGTTTTTAAAGATGTAAATGTGCTTTAGAAGTTAACCGCTTTGGGTGCCTATTAGGTGGAAAAGCGCTCTATAAATAAAAATTCTTCTTCTTCTTCTTCTAACCTTGACATTGAGTGTGTTTAATGTGCACGAAGACCCCGGTTATGATCAGGTTTTTGAAGTATCCTGGTTTTATTTGTGTCCGTGTATCCTGATTTCCCAAAACTGGAGCTGTACTGAGCATGTGCGAACTCAAGAGACACATTTAACAGCAGCAGCTTTGACTAAAATGACTCAAAATTCTATCATATCATATTTTTATTTGTATTATTTATTATCTTGAAACAATGAAGTCGTTTAATGTAAAATACGAGCAACTTTTAACTGCAAACTAATTTCTGGGACAACCATCTCCGGGCTCAAAGGTCTGGACCGGGACTGCTTCAGGTCATCGGTGAAAACGGAGAATCTAATCATATTTTTCTTTATTTGTTTTCGATTTTAAATAAAAAATCAAATGAACGAAGGGTACACTGTTTAATAGATAGAACTATACTTAAAACTGGAAGATGAATCCAAAATGGCGCCCTGTTCCTCCCTGTGGCGTGATAACCCCGAAAAGTTCTTTACTTCCACATTTACTTCCTGATACGGAGGCGGCCATCTTTGCTTTAGGGCACCACGTGACGACAATCCCCCATGATGCTTTGAGTTTTTGTGTTAATTTTAACTTGTGTGATTGTAATTGTGTTCTTCATGTTTGATCAAATGTGAAGCGTCTGAAATGAAATAAAATACAACTTACAGGTGTCTCTAGTCGAGCCTTTTCCACGAGCTTCTGTTTGTATCTGACGCTCGATCATGTGACTCACACATGTTTGTGTGACGTCACTTCATATAAAAACGGTAATTTAGGTGATTTTAGAAACGGTAGAAAAGAACATTTCCTTCTATTTTATTTAAATACCGATAATAATTCAGTCCTGTCTGTGATTATAATAGAAAAAGGCTGGTTCCAAGAGGCTGCAGTACCTCACACGACCACTAATCAATCTGGGACACAGACAGAGGGGGCGTGTCTTATCCAGTTCCTTTAACACATCCATGGGTATGATTTGTGTGTCTGAAGTGTAGACGCTGACACTTTGTGCGTAGCGGGTTTGTGTGTTCTGACTTTGAGTGAATCACATGTTTGTTTTTCTCAGTTTCAGAGACACATTAAAAAGTCTGAGGGGCAGAAGATTCCCAAAGTGGAGCTCCAGATCTCCATCTACGGCGTCAAGATCCTCGAGCCCAAGACCAAGGTCTGTGGACTACCACAAATACTACTACAAATACTACAAATACTCCAAATACTACTGCAAATACCACAAATACTACTACAAATACTGCAAATACTACAAATACAACAAATACTACGACAAACACTAAGACAAATAAAACAAATACTGCTACAACTACTTCTGCTACTACAAATACTGCAAATACTACAAATACTACGACAAAAACTACATATACTACAAATACTATAACAAATACTACAACAAATATTACGACAAAAACTACACATACTACAAATACTATGACAAATACTACAAATAACACTAAAACTACTTCTACTACTACAGATACTGCGAATACTACAAATACAACAAATACTACAAATGCCACTAAAACTACTTCTACTACTACAAATACTACGAGAAATACTACAAATACTACAGATACAACGACAAATACTGCACATAACACGAAAACTACTTCTACTACTACAAATACTGCTTCTAATACTACAGATACTATGCATACTACAAATACTACTACAACAAATATTTCTACTACTACTACTACAAATACTACAAGTACCTCTGTCAAATGGTGAAAGTTGCGCGTCCTCAAAACTTGAGTGCTAGACCCAAAAATAAAAACAATTTTGAGATGTTTTAAGGGTTGCACATCATAACTTTGTATAAAAAATGATCAGGACAGAGATACTCACATGTCTTTTTTAATTGATTTTTGGCTACAACAAAAAGATAAACGCTAACGCGTTTCGGCATAAAGCCTTCTTCAGAGCACTTACAGTTCTTTGTTGTGGGCTGGCTTTTATAGAGTTCTACCAGGTGGACAGGAGCCCAATTAAGAGTTGGACCAATCATTGTGATGGAAATCATCTCATAATACAGTTAACCCAAAAAACATTTTAAGCTAAAATCATCATTCAGTCCCTTTGGTGTCATAGTGTTCAATGTTGAAATCCAATACACTTCTCTTTGAGACAGTTTTTTCAAAATATTTCCCCTCTAGTGGGCACTGTGATCCTTTAAATGCCATAAAATCTTAAAGAGGACGGTGATCCATGATTTGCTTCTTTGTAATGTTTGGCAATAGCGTAATCCATGTTTCCTGTCCTGATGGCTGTTTTGTGTTCTGAAATCCTTTGTTTCAGTTGTCTTTTGGTTTGTCCAACATAGGCTAAGCCACAGGGGCACAGGAGCATGTATACAACGTGTGTGGATTTACAATTAATAAATTGGCCTACAAGTACCTCTATTACTACTACTACTACTACTACTTACCACTACTATTTCTACTTACTACCTACTTTCTCATATTTCTACCACTACTACTACTATTACTACTACTACTACTACTACTACTACTACTACTATTACTTCATCCTGTGTACTTCCACTTGGTGTTGGGTTCAAAACTAACCAAAAACACAGAAACAGAGCTGCATTGGTCGAGTCTGAAACGCACAAACTCCACAGACGAGTTTGATGAGTTCTATCACACAAACAAAGCTAAAATGGAGTCCGGCTCAAAACCTGAACCTCGGCGCGGCCTTTGATCAGCCCGAGTGCAAAGAGCTGCTTTGTGCGCCACAACAAACCCCCGGCTTCCATTTGAACTGAAAAGGTAAAGCTCACTGCACTTCAGAGCGGCACCGTGTTTAAATGGGCACCAAAACCTGACGATAATCTGATCTCTGGACCTTTAAGATTGTTTAAATGAAATGCAAACCTCGAGAGCTGACGTAAGTAATCACCAAGATCAGAAAGAAATCAGACAGTTGTGCTGTTTACATTTCAATTCAATCACAACAACGTTTACCTCGATGGGCCACAAGTAGAAAGCAGTTCAATTAAACCAGGGGTGTCCAAACCTTTTCCATCGAGGGCCACATTTTGAAATATAATAATAATAATAATAATACATTTTATTTATAAGCGCCTTTCAGAACACCCAAGGACACTGTACATGACAACAAGAAATAAAAACAACAGAATAAAACCCACAAACTGAACTGGATGATGGTGTTGGAGTGAGTTCTGTGGTGTAGGATTGTCTGAACAGGTGAGTTTGGATTTGAAAAGTGGAAGGAGGTCAGGAGGGAGAGAGCTCCAGAGCTGAGGAGCAGAGAGAGGGGACAGAGAGCTGGAGAGAGGAGGAGGACCGGAGGGAGCGAGAGGGAGTGGAGATGTGGAGGAGAGAGGAGGAGGAGGACAGGAGGGAGCGAGAGGGAGTGGAGATGTGGAGGAGAGAGGAGGAGGACCAGAGGGAGCGAGAGGGAGTGGAGATGTGGAGGAGAGAGGAGGAGGACCAGAGGGAGCGAGAGGGAGTGGAGGTGTGGAGGAGGTCAGAGATGTGGAGGAGAGAGGAGGAGGACCGGAGGGAGCGAGAGGGAGTGGAGATGTGGAGGAGAGAGGAGGAGGACCGGAGGGAGAGGGAGTGGAGATGTGGAGGAGAGAGGAGGAGGACCGGAGGGAGCGAGAGGGAGTGGAGATGTGGAGGAGAGAGGAGGAGGACCGGAGGGAGCGAGAGGGAGTGGAGATGTGGAGGAGAGAGGAGGAGGACCGGAGGGAGCGAGAGGGAGTGGAGATGTGGAGGAGAGAGGAGGAGGAGCAGAGGGAGGGGACAGAGAGCTGGAGATAGGAGGAGGACCGGAGGGAGCGAGAGGGAGTGGAGATGTGGAGGAGAGAGGAGGAGGACCGGAGGGAGCGAGAGGGAGTGGAGATGTGGAGGAGAGAGGAGGAGGAGCAGAGGGAGGGGACAGAGAGCTGGAGATAGGAGGAGGACCGGAGGGAGCGAGAGGGAGTGGAGGTGTGGAGGAGAGAGGAGGAGGACAGGAGGGAGCGAGAGGGAGTGGAGATGTGGAGGAGAGAGGAGGAGGACCGGAGGGAGCGAGAGGGAGTGGAGATGTGGAGGAGAGAGGAGGAGGAGGACCGGAGGGAGCGAGAGGGAGTGGAGATGTGGAGGAGATAGGAGGAGGACCGGAGGGAGCGAGAGGGAGTGGAGGTGTGGAGGAGAGAGGAGGAGGACAGGAGGGAGCGAGAGGGAGTGGAGATGTGGAGGAGAGAGGAGGAGGACCGGAGGGAGCGAGAGGGAGTGGAGATGTGGAGGAGAGAGGAGGAGGACCGGAGGGAGGGAGAGGGAGTGGAGATGTGGAGGAGAGAGGAGGAGGACCGGAGGGAGCGAGAGGGAGTGGAGATGTGGAGGAGAGAGGAGGAGGACCGGAGGGAGCGAGAGGGAGTGGAGATGTGGAGGAGAGAGGAGGAGGACCGGAGGGAGCGAGAGGGAGTGGAGATGTGGAGGAGAGAGGAGGAGGACCGGAGGGAGCGAGAGGGAGTGGAGATGTGGAGGAGAGAGGAGGAGGACCGGAGGGAGCGAGAGGGAGTGGAGATGTGGAGGAGAGAGGAGGAGGGGAGAGGGAGTGGAGATGTGGAGGAGAGAGGAGATGTACGGTGGAGGTCAGAGATGTACGGAGGAGGTCAGAGATGTACGGAGGAGGTCAGAGATGTACAGAGGAGGTCAGAGATGTGGAGGAGGTCAGAGATGTGGAGGAGGTCAGAGATGTACGGAGGAGGTCAGAGATGTACGGAGGAGGTCAGAGATGTGGAGGAGGTCAGAGATGTATAGAGGAGGTCAGAGATGTACGGAGGAGGTCAGAGATGTGGAGGAGGTCAGAGATGTACAGAGGAGGTCAGAGATGTACGGAGGAGGTCAGAGATGTACGGAGGAGGTCAGAGATGTACGGAGGAGGTCAGAGATGTGGAGGAGGTCAGAGATGTGGAGGAGGTCAGAGATGTACGGAGGAGGTCAGAGATGTACGGAGGAGGTCAGAGATGTACGGAGGAGGTCAGAGATGTGGAGGAGGTCAGAGATGTGGAGGAGGTCAGAGATGTACAGAGGAGGTCAGAGATGTACGGAGGAGGTCAGAGATGTGGAGGAGGTCAGAGATGTGGAGGAGGTCAGAGATGTGGAGGAGGTCAGAGATGTACAGAGGAGGTCAGAGATGTACGGAGGAGGTCAGAGATGTACGGAGGAGGTCAGAGATGTACGGAGGAGGTCAGAGATGTGGAGGAGGTCAGAGATGTGGAGGAGGTCAGAGATGTGGAGGAGGTCAGAGATGTACGGAGGAGGTCAGAGATGTGGAGGAGGTCAGAGATGTGGAGGAGGTCAGAGATGTGGAGGAGGTCAGAGATGTACAGAGGAGGTCAGAGATGTGGAGGAGGTCAGAGATGTGGAGGAGGTCAGAGATGTGGAGGAGGTCAGAGATGTGGAGGAGGTCAGAGATGTGGAGGAGGTCAGAGATGTACAGAGGAGGTCAGGAGATGTGGAGGAGGTCAGAGATGTGGAGGAGGTCAGAGATGTGGAGGAGGTCAGAGATGTGGAGGAGGTCAGAGATGTGGAGGAGGTCAGAGATGTACAGAGGAGGTCAGAGATGTGGAGGAGGTCAGAGATGTGGAGGAGGTCAGAGATGTGGAGGAGGTCAGAGATGTGGAGGAGGTCAGAGATGTGGAGGAGGTCAGAGATGTACAGAGGAGGTCAGAGATGTGGAGGAGGTCAGAGATGTGGAGGAGGTCAGAGATGTGGAGGAGGTCAGAGATGTGGAGGAGGTCAGAGATGTGGAGGAGGTCAGAGATGTACAGAGGAGGTCAGAGATGTGGAGGAGGTCAGAGATGTGGAGGAGGTCAGAGATGTGGAGGAGGTCAGAGATGTGGAGGAGGTCAGAGATGTGGAGGAGGTCAGAGATGTGGAGGAGGTCAGAGATGTGGAGGAGGTCAGAGATGTACAGAGGAGGTCAGAGATGTGGAGGAGGTCAGAGATGTGGAGGAGGTCAGAGATGTGGAGGAGGTCAGAGATGTGGAGGAGGTCAGAGATGTGGAGGAGGTCAGAGATGTACAGAGGAGGTCAGAGATGTGGAGGAGGTCAGAGATGTGGAGGAGGTCAGAGATGTGGAGGAGGTCAGAGATGTGGAGGAGGTCAGAGATGTGGAGGAGGTCAGAGATGTGGAGGAGGTCAGAGATGTACAGAGGAGGTCAGAGATGTGGAGGAGGTCAGAGATGTGGAGGAGGTCAGAGATGTGGAGGAGGTCAGAGATGTGGAGGAGGTCAGAGATGTGGAGGAGGTCAGAGATGTACAGAGGAGGTCAGAGATGTGGAGGAGGTCAGAGATGTGGAGGAGGTCAGAGATGTGGAGGAGGTCAGAGATGTGGAGGAGGTCAGAGATGTGGAGGAGGTCAGAGATGTACAGAGGAGGTCAGAGATGTGGAGGAGGTCAGAGATGTGGAGGAGGTCAGAGATGTGGAGGAGGTCAGAGATGTGGAGGAGGTCAGAGATGTACAGAGGAGGTCAGAGATGTACAGAGGAGGTCAGAGATGTGGAGGAGGTCAGAGATGTGGAGGAGGTCAGAGATGTGGAGGAGGTCAGAGATGTGGAGGAGGTCAGAGATGTGGAGGAGGTCAGAGATGTACAGAGGAGGTCAGAGATGTACGGAGGAGGTCAGAGATGTACAGAGGAGGTCAGAGATGTACGGAGGAGGTCAGAGATGTGGAGGAGGTCAGAGATGTGGAGGAGGTCAGAGATGTGGAGGAGGTCAGAGATGTACGGTGGAGCCAGGTTATGGATAGCTTTGAAAGTGGTTATGGAGAATTTTGAAGCTAATCCGTTGTTTTATGGGGAGCCAGTGAAGTTGTTGGAGGATAGGGGAGGATGGGGGTGAAGTGATGGTGGGAGGGCGTCCTGCTGCAGAGTTTTGGAGAAGCTGCAGTTTCTGGAGGGATTTATTGGGGAGACCAGAGAGGAGAGAGTTACAATAATCGATCCGGGAGGTGACTAGACTGTGCACAAGTGTGAATGTGGTGTGAGGAGTGAGAGAAGGGCGGAGACCAGAGATGTTGCGGAGGTGGAAGTAGGCAGAACGGCTGATGTTGTTAGACCATGCAGAAGGACACAAATCAGTCGTGAAACGTTCAAAAAAGTTGCATTTATCTGATGTTAAAGTGCGTCCACACCTAAATTCAGTCTCAGTGCCTTAATATCAGGTCTGCGTCGCAACAAAATGTTAGTTATTTAGGTTATAAGTCTAGAAATGTTTTCATTTGCTGTAAAATGTACTTCTCAGGACAATGTGGGCCAAGAAAAATTACTCCAAGAGCCGCATTTGGCCCCCGGGCCTTAGTTTGGACATGCTTGAATTAAACAGTTCTGTTCAATAGAATTTAGCAGTGGATAAATGTCCCGGATGACATAAATGACCTCCTTCTCTCAAGGAAAAACTACAAAAAACCCTGTGGGAAAAAGTAGAAACCTCAGGGAGAACCTCATGAAGGAGAGATTCTACTCCCATAGACGGACAGAACCATCAGGAGGAAGGAAGGTGGCTCATCTAATACAGTGGTTCCCAGCCTTTTTTGGCTCGAGTTCCCCCTAAGCTTTGTCTCACACTCAGAGTACGCCTTAATTTAAGTTTCAGGCATATTGTCATGAATAACTATTATATTTTTAGTTTTAATTATATTTTTGGTCCAAGATACTCCAAAAAGATGCTACATTTACAACTAATGACACTTTTTATTCAGATTAAATCACTTTTCATTTTCTTTTAATACCTGAAACCATTTCAAGTACCCCCTGTCCCCGTACCCCTGGTTGGGAAACAGTGATCTAATACAGTGGTTCCTGACCTTTTTTGTGCCTTAACTTGAGTTTTGAAATTGGGTTAGTCGAATATTGTCTATTATTGCCACTAAATTTCCGTTTTAATTACATTTATGGTCCAAGACATTCCAAAAAGATGCAAAATTACACTTTTTTTAGTCCGATACATGTACATTTCATCTTCATTTAAAATCTGAAACCATTCCAAGTCCCCCCTGATAATACTTTACGTACCCCTTGGGGTCACGAACCCCTAGTTGGGAAACAGTGATCTAATACAGTGGTTCCCAAACTTTTCTGGCCGGGACCCCCAACATATCCATGTAACCAACTCGGGACCCCCAAAGTGAAATGAAAAATAATTTTAAGCGTCAAAGCGTGTTATATGACTATTTGAACAGTTTATAGTCTTATTAGACCCTATTTCACTAAAAGATACTGTTGTCATATTTATTCAAATTAGATCTTGAAATCATCTCGCGACCCCCAGCTCATCCCTCACGACCCCCTGGGGGGTCCCGACACCCACTTTGGGAACCACTGATGTAATAGACAGATGGCTCCTCTAGACCCTTGATTTTCAGCCAGTGCCGGGGAACACCACTGCGCCTTGAGGTTTTGCCAGGTGTGCCTTGAAAAATGTCCATTTTGAGTTAACAGATTCACAAATGTGGATTTAATCAACTAATTTACCATTTTTGAGCAACCTGAGTCACTTCTGCACCAAAAATGACTGCAAAACCTACCACTATTGCCAAATTTAAAGAACCAGACAGTGGCACAGACATTATACTGCTTTTTTTTTAACTAAATGGTTTGATTTGTCATGTCTTAGTAGTAAGTGGTGCACCGTGGTATCATTTGAACTTGAAAAGTGTGACGCAACTCAAAAAAGGTTGAAAAACACCGCTCTGGAACCTTGATTTTCAACCAGTGTGCCGGGGAACACTGTTGCGCCTTGAGGTTTTGCTAGGTGCGCCTTGAAGAAATGTCCAATTTAAGTTTACATATTGACAGATGTGGATGGAATTGACTCATTTATCATTTAAGAGTGCCCTGAACCAAAAACGAACGCAAAACCATCACTACTGACAAGTGCCAGACAGTGGTACAGACATTATTTACCTTTTTTTTTTAACTAAACGGTCCGGTTTGGTCATGTTTTTATTGTAGTTGGTGCGCCGTGGTATCATTTCAACCCAAAAAGTGTGCCGCAAATGAAAAAAGGTTGAAAAACACTGCTCTGGACGGTCCATCCAACACAGAGAGGTCCCCCAGGCAGACGGCGAACATTTCATCTAGAGCAGAGTAGAAGTAGTTCCTCACAGGCAGAAGAGGATCAGTTCATCCAGATCAAAGAGAGTTCCTCCAGGCGGATAAGGCGGGGTCATCACTGGAGCAGCCGCCGCGGTGTCTGGAACTGTCGAGAAACATGTGAACAGCAAGGAACAGACTCCAGATGAACTAATCTTAAATATTGTTGATGGAAAGTAGAAGAACCAGAGAACGGTGTTCAGCTCTATACTTCCTCCAGCACAGTAGGGGGCAGCGGCGCTAAAACTGTAGATTTTTATTTAATTTCTGTAGATTTCACTTTAATAATAATAATAATTTCGAAAATGTAGCCAATTGTCCCAATACACACAAAGAAAATAAACATGTGTAAAGCAAAAAATATGGAATTGCAATACTTTTTGGGGACAAATACTTCAGCATTGACTGTTAAAAGCAGCCTCAAAACTGTTACGATTAGTTTGTTTTAGCTTTTTACTTGTTTAATGCACTAAAATCTTTAATAGCGTAGAAACAATTATCTTTTTTGCTCTTTGTTATTACGTGCTCCAGCACAGTAGGGGGCAGCCGCGCTAAAACTGTAGATTTTTATTTAATTCCTGTAGATTTCACTTTAATAATGTTGTAATTTCGAAAATGTAGCCAATTGTTCCAGTACATACCAAGAAAATAAACACGTGTATAGCAAAAAATATGGAAGTGCAATACTTTTTGGGGACAAATACTTCATTTTCTGGAAAATAATCAGCATTGACTATACAGTACATGTTAAAAGCAGCCTCAACACTGTTACGATTAGTTTGTTTTAGCTTTTATACTTTGTTTAGGTACTTGTTTAATGCACTAAAACTTTTAATACTGTAGAAACAATTATCTTTTTTGCTCTTTGTTATTATATTGTGAGCTACAGTGTCCAAGTAATTTCCCTTGTGGATCATTAAAGTTTGAGAGTCTAAAACTGCTCATACCGCTTTATACCTCAACAACTTCTGCTGCCAATTCGGCTTTTTCCGTCACTACAAAATGCTGCTACTAAAATATGCTGTTTGTACTGTACATTTCTGCGAATGTATTATGTTTTTGTGTTTCCAGGACGTCCAGCACAACTGTCAGCTCCACAGGATATCGTTCTGCGCCGACGATAAAACGGACAAGAGAATATTCACCTTCATCTGCAAAGACTCGGAGTCCAACAAACACCTGTGCTACGTCTTCGACAGCGAGAAATGTGTAAGAGCCGTTTGTCCTTGCCGTTTGAAATCCATAGAAACGCTTCGGATTTAGGTTTACGTTGTTCTCAATTAGGCCTGGGCGATGTTGCAAAAAATGATTTGCACGATTTTCTTGGGGCCAGATCACGATTTCGATTCATGTTCACTTTTCTGTCTTTGTCCAGTTAACAGTTACGATCGTTAATTATTACAACAGAAAATTCTTGTCGTATTTAAACGCGTCTTTGTCACTTTTAGTTGTGTCTTTGTCGTCTTTCAGTCACGTTTTGTTGCATTGAGTCGAATTTGTTGTTTGCGGGCGTGTTTTTGTCGCTTTTGAACACATTTTTGTCGATTAAATAATGTTCCTGTCTTTGTTCCATTAACAATTACGATCGTTAATTATTACAGCAGAAAATTCTTGTTGTATTTAAAGGGCCCATGACAAGTTGGGCGACTCATTTAACCAAAATGTAGTTCAGATAAACATATTTCAAAATTAGCTAAAATTCTTTACACATTTTACACCAGTGTCGCAATTTTTAGCTTTTTAATTTTACTTCCTGGTTGTAAATGATGACATCACACTAGGAAATTACCATAGCAACAACACTGTACACTGGGCCAAAAGTCATCTAATGTCACTTTTTTTTTATTTGACAAATAAAAACAAATGTGAACACATGTATTTTGTTTAATTAATGTTTAAAGAGGGAAATAAGCCGTTTCTTTTGTGTAAATTATGCATAACCTTTGTCTCACAGTGTGATGTCATCAGTTTGTTTACTTCCTGTATTTTTCAACTTGTTCATCAACTTTTCTCCACAAACAGCGACCTGATTGGTGTAAAACTATCATTTCTATTTACAACAGATATTAATGCACTAAATAAAGTCAAAATCAGAAAATCCTAGTGTCATACGCACTTGAAACGCGTCTTTGTCGCTTCAGTTGTGTCTTTGTCGTCTTTCAGTCACGTTTTATTGCATTGAGTCGAATTTGTTGTTTGCGGGCGTGTTTTTGTCGCTTTCGAACACATTTTTGTCGATTAAATAATGTTTCTGTCTTTGTCTAATTAACAATTACAACCGTTAATTATCACAGCAGAAGATTCTTGACGTATTTAAACGCGTCTTTGTCACTTTTAGTCGTGTCTTTGTCGTCTTTCAGTCACATTCTGGAGCAGTGAGTCGAATTTGTTGTTTGTATCGGCGTGTTTTTGTCACTTTCGAACACATTTTTGTCGATTTTGGTCGCGCTTTTGTTGCTCGTTTCAGAACACGGCTAAACGAGTGTGTTTGAACAGACGGCTTAAAGGGAGAAACGGTGAATCACGACGGTTTCACAAAAATAGCAGATTGTCACAGCGACCAGCTCACGATTCGATTTTTATCACCGTATCACCCAGCCCTATTCTCAAGGATGGGAAAGTGCTTGGATTTTGGAAAAAGGGCTTAAAAATGCATGGATTTTGAACTTTCCGATCTGTATTCTTCACATTTTCACTGTAAAGAGCTCCAATAGTCTTTAATTTGTTGTTTTGAAGTGTTCTAAAAAACTGCACATTTGTTTGTTAGAAATGTACTTCTGATTTGCCCAAAATTTCCAACAAAGCACTCTTCACACGTCATACTTTTGATAACATTTTCGGTGTGCATTCTGGGAGAGGAACATATTAATTACTTTGTTGATCTCGGTTAACAGTTAAATATAAAGGTGCTGGAAAAAAACTGCGAATCTGCCTTGAAGGTGCTTGAAAAGTGCTTGAATTGTATCTTTGAAAAGGTGTACGAACACTGGAGGGCTCTTTCACGTTTCGATTTGGTCCGGGTGCTTGAAAATGCTTGGAATTTACATTTACCTTGTTCTCAAAGTTGGAAAAGTGCTTGGATATTGGAAAAAGTGCTTGAAAATTCATGAATTTTGAACTTGCCAATCTGTGTTCTTTGCCTTTTCACAGTAAAGAGTCTTCAAGTTGTTGTTTTGAAGTATTCTAAAAACTGCACAGTTGTTTGTCGGAAAATTGCTTCTGATTTGCCTAAAACAACAAAGTACACTTCCAACAAAGCACACTTTATCAGAGCTATTTCTTGTCATACTTTTGATTAAATTCTGCATATTGAGAGTGGAACACATTACATTATTCTGTTGATCTCAGAAAACACAGTTGAAATACACTGAAATGTTCACTTTTCTGTCCTTGTCCAGTTAACAATTACGATCGTTTATTACAGCAGAAGATTCTTGTCGTATTTAAACGCGTCTTTGTCACTTTTAGTCATGTCTTTGTCGTCTTTCAGTCACGTTTTGGTGCATCGAGTCGAATTTGTTGTTTGTATCGGCGTGTTTTTGTCGCTTTCGAACACATTTTTGTCGATTAAATAATGTTTCTGTCTTTGTCCAGTTCACAATTATGATCATTAATTATTACAGCAGAAGATTCTTGTCGTATTGAAACGCGTCTTTGTCACTTTTAGTCGTGTCTTTGTCGTCTTTCAGTCACGTTTAGGTGCATTGAGTCAAATTTCTTGTTTGTATCGGCGTGTTTTTGTTGCTTTCGAACACATTTTTGTCGATTTTGGTCGCGCTTTTATCGCTCGTTTCAGAACGCGGCTAAACAACAAGTGGGTTTGAACAGACGGCTGCCTTAAAGGGAGAAACGGTGGATACTCGATGTCTCTGAGTGCAGTGCTTCCGCGGCAGAGTGGTTAACCCGTGCCCTCCTGGTTTCAGGCGGAGGAGATCACGCTCACCATCGGTCAGGCCTTTGACTTGGCCTACAAGAAGTTCCTGGAGTCGGGCGGCAAAGACGTGGAGACCAGGAAACAGATCGGAACGCTACAGAAACGAGTGAGTGTTTTCCACAAACCGATGGCCAGATTTCACCGTCTGGCACACACAGGCTTTGGACCAAATAAAAATAAGAAAAGTTCCTCCTGCACATGATGCTCTGTCAAGGCTTTGCTAACTCAACTTACAGAAGAAATCCATTTGTGAGGAGCGGCAGGCAGGAAGTGAAGAGGTTTAAAAAGGATGCACAAAAGACAAACGGCTCTGGTTCAAAGCGACAGTGGGTTTAGCTGACGTTAAAGGGCCTGTATCTAATTTACTGTTAAGACAGAACTGTTTAAGACAGAACTAGTCCATGTTCCAGATTTTTTACATGCAATAAAGCAAAATCTGTGTCACTGCATCTTACATATCATACAAACACACACATATACATTTTATCACAATTTAGTAGTAGTAGTTTTGTAATATCACTTCCTGGTTGTAAATGTTGGCATCACACTAGAAAAATACTGCGTACACTGGGCTAAAACTTTATTTTTTAATCTTACAAATCAAAATATATGTGAAAACCTTTATTTATTTTGTATTAATGTTTAAAGGGTCAAAAAAGTTGGGTAATTTATGCTTAACTTTTGGATGGAATGAGTCTCCCTAGTGTGATGTCATCATTTGTTACTTCCTGTCATTTTCAAGAGATTTTTCAACTTTTTTCCTCAAACTACTACTTGATTGATGTAAAAGTAGATTTTTTTAAATGTACAATAGGTATTAATACACCAAATAATATAAAAATTACAAAATCGTTTAAACCTGTCATACGTACTTTAATATCAACTAGATCAGGTACAGCCCCTTTAAAGGCCATTGGATTGAAACGTTTGATTTAAAATTAATTGTTTTTAGGGCAATCTGATCTAAATAACGAGTTTTCACAAACATATAGAATCAGAATCAGAAAAAGGTTTATTGCCATTGTCAGAAAACAAAATTGACAAACTTGCTTTGGCGTAAACTTGGGATGACACTTTTGTATGTTATTTGTTAAAAGTCCTGGTTTAGTCCTGGTTTAGTCCTGTTTTAGTTTTTGCTCAGTCATAGAATGGTCCTCCTTTGTTTGCAAACTGTATTTATCAAATTTATCATTTAATATTTTGTGCCAGAACAAGTTCCTATCGATTCACAATCTGCTTATGAATATTAATGACACAAAACACAGTGCAACTATTTGATTTTAAAGACCGTTGGAGCGAAAAAACACAGACCAAACCAGGTCTGAACCAGGACTAAAGCAGGACTAATCAAAGCAGGACTAAACCAGGATAAAACCAGTTATAAACCAGGACTAAGTCAAACATAAACCAGGATTACACCAAAACTAAACCAAGAACCTCACCGGACCTAATCATACCAGGACTAAACCAGGATAAAACCAGGTCTAAACCAGGACTAAGTCAAACATAAACCAGGATTACACCAAAACTAAACCAAGAACCTCACCGGACCTAATCAAACCAGGACTAAACACGGACAAGCCCAGGTCTAAACCAGGACTAAACAAAAACGAGACCGATTTTAAACCAGAGCGAAGGCAAAACTAAGACAGGATTAAACCGAGACTAAACCTGGACAAACCCAGGTCTAAACCAGGACTAAACCGAAACAAAACCAGTTTTAAATCAGGACCAAGCCGAAACTAAACTGAGTCTAAACCTGGACAAGACCAGATCTAAACCAGGACAAAACAAAAACAAAGACCAGTTTTAAACCAGGGCCAAGCCAAAACTAAACCAGGATTAAACCGAGGCTAAACCTGGACAAATCCAGGATTTAACCAGGACTGAACAAAAACTAAACCAGTTGTAAACCAGAGTGAAGCCAAAACTAAACCAGGATTAAACCAAGGTTAAACCAGGACAAAACCAGGACAAAACAAAAATTAAACCTGTTTTAAACCAGAGTGAAGCCAAAACTAAACTAGGACTAAATGAGGCTAAACCAGGACAAGCCCAGGTCTAAACCAGAACTAAACAGAAACAAGACCAGTTGTAACTAAGTCAGTTGTAAACCTGGATTAAATCGAGAATAAACCAGGACAAGCCCAGGTCTAAACCAGGAACAAACAAAAACAAGACCAGTTTTAAACCACAGCGAAGCCAAAACTAAACCAGGATTAAACCAAGGCTAAACCAGGGCAAATCCAGGACTTAACCAGGACTAAAAAAAAATTAAACCACTTGTAAACCAGAACCAAGCCAAAACAAAACCAGGATTAAACAAAAACTAAACCAGTTGTAAACCAGAGTGAAGCCAAAACTAAACCAGGATTAAATCGAGAATAAACCTGGACAAACCCAGGTCTAAACCAGGACTAAACCAGTTGTAAACCAGAGTGAAGCCAAAACTAAACCAGGATTTAACCCGAGGCTAAACCAGGACAAACCTAGGCCTTAACCAGGACTAAAAAAACCCGAAACCAATTGTAAACCAAAACCATGCCAAAACAAAACCAGGATTAAACAAAAACTAAACCAGTTGTAAACTAGAGCCAAGCCAAAACTAAACCAGGATTAAACCAAGGCTAAACCAGGACAAATCCAGGACTTAACCAGGACAAAAAAAAACCCAAAACCAGTTGTAAACCAGGATTGATCAAAAACTAAACCAGTTGTAAACCAGAGCGAAGCCAGGACTAAAGGATTAAACCGAGGCTAAACCTGGACAAACCCAGGTCTAAACCAGGACTAAACCAGTTGTAAACCAGAGTGAAGCCAAAACTAAACCAGGATTTAACCCGAGGCTAAACCAGGACAAACCAGGACTTAACCAGGACTAAACAGACCTAAACGTGGACGATCGATTCACACTCTGCTTATGAATCTTAATTAGACAAAAGCCAGCGTAACGAATGGATTTTCCCGAGCAGTGGAGCGGCGAGGCCCGAGCCGAGTCTGATGAAGTCGTTTGAACAGAAAAGTCCCATTGATCCTTGTGTTTTCAGTAAATAACATGATGATATTGTTATGGATGCGCTGGCCCGGGGTATTGGCCTCCTGTCTGAGCCTGACGCATGAATCAGCTCAAAGATCGAAGGCGGCGTGCAGAGTGTGAGGTCCGTTTGACAAAAAACAACAGGGAGAGAGAAGTTCATTATTCGCGCCACGCAAAAGCCGAGCAAAACTGTGCGAGGAAATAACGAGATGAATGTTGAAAACGGACAAATGAATATCGAATCGGCAGCAAAACGACAGCGGCGTTGTCCAAATTGTATTCAAGTACGAGCGCAATAACTGCAAATGTAATGAAAACATGAATCCATTGTATAAACGTTTGTATATATTAAGGCTGCCAAAGATTAATAACGAGATTAATCGGGAACACTTTATTCACCTTATTCAGCCCCGCCCACTTTTGCAGTTTTTTGCACTTTTGTTGTAAACGCACTTCTGTTTGACGAGAACTCCGTTAAAGCTAATGACGAACGAGGGAAAAGTCTGACACTAAAATGTTACATAAAGTCGATTGATTTGTGTAAAATGTTTAATGAACACGAGCAACAACAAGTCACAACACAACGATTTCCTGAAAACGTCTTTTTAGTCGAGTAGAACTTATTTTCTGTTGAGCTCGTCTACTCCGTGTGAACTACAACGGAAACAAGACGGCGGCGCGTACGGCAACGTCCGAAATAAGGTGAATAATAACGCCACTTATTCATGCCGTAATAAAGCATGAACAAAGACTTAAGTGCCCATGACAGGTTGAGCTACGCATTTCACTAAAATGTAGTTTAGATAAATATATTTCACATTTTGCCAAGATACTTTACACATTTGATCACGGTTTAGCAATTTTTTAGGTTTTAACTTCACTTCCTGGTTGTAAATCATGACGCTAGGGCCAAAACTCATCTCATGTCACACATTTTTTACATTTTTACACATAAAAATAGATGTGAACACCTTTTTTGTTGAATTAATGTATAAAGGGTAAAAAAAAAGTAGTTTATTTTGTGTAAATTATGCATAACCTTTGTCTCCCTGGTGTGATGTCATGTATTTGTTTACTTCCTGTAACTTTCTACAGATTTTTCAACTTTTCTCCACAAACGGCAACTTAATTGGTGTAAAACTATCATTTTAATTTATAACTAGTATTAATACACCAAACAAAGAAAAAATTAGAAAATCATGAAAACCTGTCATACACACTTTAGTTCATAATCAACAAATAGTTTATTAAGAATGATTCAGGCTTAGTACCGTAAAGTTTGGACTATTGAGCACACCTGAGTCTAAGCCGGACCAGCCATATTTAGAAAGAAAACACATTTGTGCATAGACAGGGTGCACCTGTCTATAAGCGGCAGGTGTTTAACATGAGACGTTTACACAGAAGGATGGAACACGCAGTTTTGATTGAACACGTGCCTTTATCCAAACAGCACCTGTAACACCAGTGCACAGAGTCACTGTCACCTCTGACATCTCACCATCGACTCATGGGTGAAGCTCACGTGCAGCAGCTCTGTTTCCTTCTTTGTCTCCACATTGATCGATTTTAACTTAAAGCTGCGTCATATTCATGTCTTGGTGTGTTTTCTGTGATGATGGTGAGCGCCTGATGCAAACTGACTGTTCAAACACAGTCAAACAGCGTATTCCTCTTCACTCTCTCTTTCACGTCTGTCCAACTCTTGCGCTTCCTGCTAGAGCGCCCCTAGAGGCTGTTCACATAAAAATACATAAATTAGCCGCATCGCTGTAAAAGCTGCAGGGTTGAAATCATGAGAAGAAAAAAAAGCGGCTTATAGTCTGAATTTTACGGTAACTATTTAACAAATATTCTAACCCTAATTTCTAACCTTAATTAAGTAGTTACTAATCCTGGATCATGTTTAATAAAATATATATTCATTATTAAGTCTTTGTTAATGCTTTATTAAGGCATAATAAGATGTAGTTATTATAAAGTAGTACAGATTAATCATAGAAAAAACATTGCCAAAATTAAAGGTATAGTGTCTAAACCAGACTTGGAGAGACTTATCCATGCATTTGTCTCCAGTAGGTTAGACTACTGTAACGGCCTGTTCACTGGCCTCTCCAAACGAGCTGTAAAACAGCTGCAGTACATCCAGAATGCTGCTGCTCGGGTCCTGACAAGAACCAGGAAGTACGATCACATTAGTCCTGTGCTCAGGTCTCTGCACTGGCTTCCTGTGGCTCAGAGAATTGACTTTAAAGCAGCTCTGCTTGTGTTCAAGTCTCTCCACGGCCAAGCACCAAAGTACATCTGACATGTTAGTGCCATATGAACCATCTCGTACTCTGAGGGCCTCAGGGACCGGCCTCCTGCTGGTGCCAGAGTCAGGACTAAACGTGGACCGGCCTCCTGCTGGTGCCAGAGTCAGGACTAAACATGGACCGGCCTCCTGCTGGTGCCAGAGTCAGGACTAAACGTGGACCGGCCTCCTGCTGGTGCCAGAGTCAGGACTAAACATGGACCGACCTCCTGCTGGTGCCTAGAGTCAGGACTAAACGTGGACCGGCCTCCTGCTGGTGCCAGAGTCAGGACTAAACATGGACCGGCCTCCTGCTGGTGCCAGAGTCGGGACTAAACATGGACCGGCCTCCTGCTGGTGCCAGAGTCAGGACTAAACATGGACCGGCCTCCTGCTGGTGCCAGAGTCAGGACTAAACGTGGACCGGCCTCCTGCTGGTGCCAGAGTCAGGACTAAACATGGACGGCCTCCCTGCTGGTGCCAGAGTCAGGACTAAGCGTGGACCGGCCTCCTGCTGGTGCCAGAGTCAGGACTAAACATGGACCGGCCTCCTGCTGGTGCCAGAGTCAGGACTAAACATGGACAGACCTCCTGCTGGTGCCAGAGTCAGGACTAAACATGGACCAGCCTCCTGCTGGTGCCAGAGTCAGGACTAAACATGGACCGGCCTCCTGCTGGTGCCAGAGTAAGGACTAAGCGTGGACCCGGCCTCCTGCTGGTGCCAGAGTCAGGACTAAACTTGGACCTGCCTCCTGCTGGTGCCTAGAGTCAGGACTAAGCGTGGACCGGCCTCCTGCTGGTGCCAGAGTCAGGACTAAACATGGACCGGCCTCCTGCTGGTGCCAGAGTCGGGACTAAACATGGACCGACCTCCTGCTGATGCCAGAGTCAGGACTAAACATGGACCCGACCTCCTGCTGGTGCCAGAGTCAGGACTAGCGTGGACCGGCCTCCTGCTGGTGCCAGAGTCAGGACTAAACATGGACCGGCCTCCTGCTGGTGCCAGAGTCAGGACTAGCGTGGACGACCTCCTGCTGGTGCCAGAGTCAGGACTAAACATGGACCCGGCCTCCTGCTGGTGCCAGAGTCAGGACTAAACATGGACCCGACCTCACTGCTGGTGCCAGAGTCAGGACTAAACATGGACCAGCCTCCTGCTGGTGCCAGAGTCAGGACTAAACATGGACCCGGCCTCCTGCTGGTGCCAGAGTCAGGACTAAGCGTGGACCGGCCTCCTGCTGGTGCCAGAGTCAGGACTAAACATGGACCGACCTCCTGCTGGTGCCTAGAGTCAGGACTAAGCGTGGACCGGCCTCCTGCTGGTGCCAGAGTCGGGACTAAACATGGACGACCTCCCTGCTGGTGCCAGAGTCAGGACTAAACATGGACCGGCCTCCTGCTGGTGCCAGAGTCAGGACTAAACATGGACCGGCCTCCTGCTGGTGCCAGAGTCAGGACTAAACATGGACCCGGTCTCCTGCTGGTGCCCAGAGTCAGGACTAAACATGGACCGGCCTCCTGCTGGTGCCAGAGTCAGGACTAAACATGGACCGACCTCCTGCTGGTGCCAGAGTCAGGACTAAACATGGACCGGCCTCCTGCTGGTGCCAGAGTCAGGACTAAACATGGACCGACCTCCTGCTGGTGCCAGAGTCAGGACTAAACATGGACCGGCCTCCTGCTGGTGCCAGAGTCAGGACTAAACACAGACCGACCTCCTGCTGGTGCCAGAGTCAGGACTAAACATGGACCGGCCTCCTGCTGGTGCCAGAGTCAGGACTAAACATGGACCAGCCTCCTGCTGGTGCCAGAGTCAGGACTAAACATGGACCGGCCTCCTGCTGGTGCCAGAGTCAGGACTCAGCGTGGACCGGCCTCCTGCTGGTGCCAGAGTCAGGACTAAACATGGACCGGCCTCCTGCTGGTGCCTAGAGTCAGGACTAGCGTGGACCGGCCTCCTGCTGGTGCCAGAGTCAGGACTAAACATGGACCGACCTCCTGCTGGTGCCAGAGTCGGTACTAAACATGGACCGGCCTCCTGCTGGTGCCAGAGTCAGGACTAAACATGGACCCGGACAACTGCTGGTGCCAGAGTCAGGACTAAACATGGACGGCCTCCTGCTGGTGCCAGAGTCAGGACTAAACATGGACCGGCCTCCTGCTGGTGCCAGAGTCAGGACTAAACATGGACCCGACCTCCTGCTGGTGCCGGAGTCAGGACTAAACATGGACGGCCTCCTGCTGGTGCCAGAGTCAGGACTAAACATGGACCGGCCTCCTGCTGGTGCCAGAGTCAGGACTAAACATGGACCGGCCTCCTGCTGGTGCCCAGAGTCAGGACTAAACATGGACCCGGCATCATCATGGTGCCAGAGTCAGGACTAAACATGGACCGGCCTCCTGCTGGTGCCAGAGTCAGGACTAAACATGGACCCGACCTCCTGCTGGTGCCAGAGTCAGGACTAAACTTGGACCGGCCTCCTGCTGGTGCCAGAGTCAGGACTAAACATGGACCGGCCTCCTGCTGGTGCCAGAGTCAGGACTAAACATGGACCGGCCTCCTGCTGGTGCCAGAGTCAGGACTAAACATGGACCGGCCTCCTGCTGGTGCCAGAGTCAGGACTAAACATGGACCGGCCTCCTGCTGGTGCCCAGAGTCAGGACTAAACATGGACCGGCCTCCTGCTGGTGCCAGAGTCAGGACTAAACATGGACCCGACCTCCTGCTGGTGCCAGAGTCAGGTCTAAACATGGACTTAACTCCTGCTGGTGCCAGAGTCAGGACTAAACATGGACCGGCCTCCTGCTGGTGCCCAGAGTCAGGACTAAACATGGACCGGCCTCCTGCTGGTGCCAGAGTCAGGACTAAACATGGACCGACCTCCTGCTGGTGCCAGAATCAGGACTAAACATGGACCGGCCTCCTGCTGGTGCCAGAGTCAGGACTAAACATGGACCGGCCTCCTGCTGGTGCCCAGAGTCAGGACTAAACATGGACCGGCCTCCTGCTGGTGCCAGAGTCAGGACTAAACATGGACCGGCCTCCTGCTGGTGCCAGAGTCAGGACTAAACATGGACCGACCTCCTGCTGGTGCCAGAGTCAGGACTAAACATGGACCGGCCTCCTGCTGGTGCCAGAGCCAGGACTAAACATGGACCCGGCCTCCTGCTGGTGCCCAGAGTCAGGACTAAACATGGACCGGCCTCCTGCTGGTGCCAGAGTCAGGACTAAACATGGACCGGCCTCCTGCTGGTGCCAGAGTCAGGACTAAACATGGACCGGCCTCCTGCTGGTGCCTAGAGTCAGGACTAAACATGGACCGGCCTCCTGCTGGTGCCTAGAGTCAGGACTAAACATGGACCGGCCTCCTGCTGGTGCCAGAGTCAGGACTAAACATGGACCGACCTCCTGCTGGTGCCAGAGTCAGGACTAGCGTGGACCGCCTCCTGCTGGTGCCAGAGTCAGGACTAAACATGGACCGGCCTCCTGCTGGTGCCTAGAGTCAGGACTAAACATGGACCGGCCTCCTGCAGGTGCCTAGAGTCAGGACTAAACATGGGGAATCAGCATTTCAGTTTTTTGCAGCTAAAATCTGGAACAGTCTCCCTGAAGATGTGAGACAGGCCTCCACTCTGACAATGTTTAAATCCAGGCTAAAAACAGTTCTCTTTAGACGTGCATAGGACTGAAAGATCTATCTGCACTCTTCTCTTTTAAAGCACTTTATTTTTAAATGATTTTAAAATGATTCTGTGTGTCTTTTTGTGTTTTGTGTTTTTAATGCAACTTTTCCTGTTTATGTAAAGCACTTTGAATTGCCTTGTGTACAAATTGTGCTCTACAAATAAACTTGCCTTGCCTTGCCTTGTCTAGAAAATGAGTGCATTAAAGCAGAACTCAGTAACTTCAGCGGCAGAGCTCCCCCTGCAGGTCTCTTGAGAACGTACACGTTCAGTAAAATGACGGCAAAAGCTTTTTTTTTTCCTTTTTATTGAAATAAAGTTGAATCACATATAAAACGCTAATGTCGCTAAATGTTAAAAAGAGCCAGTGTTTCTCTGGAGAGTCGTCTTCGGCGTCAGGAAAGAGACAGCAGGGGGCGACGACGAGCTTCAAACGCTCCGAAAATACATTTACAACCACCACATGGTTTTATAAATGTTTAATAAGGTAAAAATATTACTTTCCACAAACGGCTTTTTGATTGGTGTAAAATTATAACAGATGCACCAAATAAAGTCAAAATGGAAAATCATAAGAACCTAAGTCAAGTAATGTAGATCAAAATAGTATAAAAAATGTAAATAAAATGTAAAATAAATCAGGTTTTCAATTATTTATCAACCAGGGATGGGACAATAAACAATAATATAGTTTATCGTGATGAAAAGGGAAGACGATAATTGAAAAAGCAAAAAAAGCAAAGAAAAAAGCAACTTACACATTATGTTCTCATCTAAAGTGTTTTTGTTTTCACTTACAATAAAGTACAAATATGTCAGAAGTTATTTATAATGAGAAAGTAATGTCTTTATTACTCACATTTTTGTCAACAACTTTAATAAATATCGTTACATCGTCAGTCGCAATTATTTCAGCCGTGATCGAGACACAAAATTTCAAAAACAAAATCCCAATCAAAAAAATCGACACATGCCTAATATCAACAAATGCCTCTGTTTGATACATCGAAATCTCTCTTTTTTTTGGTGTAGGAGGCACTTTAAGGCTCATCTTTATGTCTCTGCGGGAGAAAAATGTGCTTTAAGAAAACGAACATCCCAGACACATCTATGGATGAAGTGGATTAACAGAAAGTGTAAAACTCATTTAGGTGCAGCTTGGACAGTGTTGCGTGCACCTTAAAAGAAGAGTAGTGTCTCTAGAGGAGGATAACATGTTCCAGAGTGCAGTTCCTCCGTACTTTTGTGCACCTGAAAGATAAAAGTCTGTGCAGTGTCTTTTTGAAAAGGTGTGAACATCTGAAGGATATAAAAGGTGTCACAGGCTCAGGGAAAACACTGGACTCAGGCACGAACTGACCGATGTTTACATTGAACATTGTCTGAATAATTTGAATAATTCATAATCCTCTGACATTTATATTGAATTAATTACCTCGAACAGCAATTATATCTGCATCAAATCTCAACAAACATTAACTTGAATGAATAAAAGGTTCAGCAAAGCATTCATTTTTGGAAATATTTGTTGATTTTATTTTCTCTTTGCCAAAACAAATGCATTTGTCAAATTTATTTATTTATTTATTTTTTTTTCCATTTGTCTTCTTTTTCAGATCCAGGAGTTGCTTCTGTTTGATACATCAAAATCTTTTTTTTTTTTTTTTTTTGGTTTTGGAGGCACTTTAAGGCTCATCTTTATGTATCTTTTAGAAAACAAACAACCCAGACAAATCTATGGATGAAATGGATTAAAATAAAGTGTAAAACTCATTTAGGTGCAGATTGGACAGTGTTGTGTGCACCTTAAAAGAAGAGTAGTGTCTCTAGAGCAGTGGTTCTTAAACTAGGGCTTGGGACCCCAATTGGGGTCGCGAAATGATTTACGGGGTCCTTAGATGATGGAAAAAATGATACAATCGTGTTAAACAAGGCCTGACACCTTCAAATGCAGCGGTAAATGTAGATTCCTATTTGTCGGCCGATCAAAGTCATTTTTCTAGGTCTATATTCTCAAAATAAAATCAAACATTAGATATAAGGCTCATTTATCACTTTGCGTGTCGCTTGTTTTTTGTGTTTGGGGGTCGCGAATGTGAGCTGTTGTTATTTTGGGGGTCGCGACTGAAAAAGTTTGAGAAGCACTGGTCTAGAGGAGGATAACATGTTCCAGAGTGCAGTTCCTCTGTACTTTTGTGCACCTGAAAGATAAAAGTCTGTGCAGTGTCTTTTTGAAAAGGTGTGAACATCTGAAGGATATAAAAGGTGTCACAGGCTCAGGGAAAACACTGGACTCAGGCACGAACTGACCGATGTTTACATTGAACATTGTCTGAATAATTTGAATAATTCATAATCCTCTGACATTTCTATTGCATTAATTACCTCGAACAGCAATTATGTCTGCGTCAAATCTCAGCAAACATAAACTTGAATTAATAAAAGGTTCAGCAAAGCATTCGTTTTTAGATTGACTTTATTTTCTCTTCGCCAAAACAAATACATTTGTCCTCAGTTTGTTTTGGGGTTTTTTTAAGTTCCATTCGTCTTCTTTTTCAGATCCAGGAGCTGGAAATGGAAAACGCAGAGTTAAAGAAACAGCTTCATGACTTGGAGGATCAGCTCATGATCGCCCACGTTCCTCCGGTAAGAACACCATCGAATTAAACAAACTTTAACCAAACTCCAGACCAACAAACTTGAGCCAAACTCCAGACCAACAAACTTTAATCAAACTCCTGACCAACAAACTTCAACCAAACTTCCGACCCACAACCCTTTACCAAACTCCAACAAACTTTAACCAAACTCCAGACCAACAAACTTTAATCAAATTCCAGACCAACAAACTCGACGCAACTCCAAACCAATTAATGTTAAACTCCAGACCAACGAACCTCGCAAAACTCCAGACCAACAATCTTTAATTAAACTCCAGACCAACAAACTTAAACTAAACTCCAGATCCACAACCGTTTACCAAACTCCAACAAACTTTATCCAAACCCCAAAGCAACAAACTTAAACCAGACAAACTTGAGCCAAACTCCACAGCAACACATTTTTATCAAACTCCAGACCAGAGAAACAGAGAAACAAGGTCCGCACATCAATATCTTCTAGCGGGTGCGTAGGAAGACAGGGAGCAACCCAAAAATTGAAAAAGATTTCCCGCACACCGCCTTACTTGCAAAATATGTGAGTTTATTCAAGCAATGTTTCGGCACTGGGCCTTCATCAGGCTAATGGAGGATGAGCTCCAGGTGGCCATCTTAAATAGGGTGTGGCAAACACCCCAGGGTGCCAAGTAATTGACTGAACAGTGCCCCCCAACAAAGTAATTTACAAAACACCAAGTATATTGCCATACATTACAATAAAACAATGACACAGTCATGTAAAATGGTCTATAATAGAGTCAAAAGGAGTCTATTTGAATACATAATCAACCTCCAGACCGACAAACTTAAACTAAACTCCAGACCCACAACCGTGTTACAAACTCCCACAGTCTTTAACCAAACCCACCTCCAGCCCCCCTCCGCTGCTCTGCTCTTTCGCGGTGGCCCTCGCCGTTTGTGTCGCGTCCCTTTTCTCGGCCGCCGTCACTGAAGCGCCCGGTGTCCAGCTGAGCGCCTCCGATAGCGAGCGCATCTCTCCGCTCCAGTCTGCAGAGCCCAGACAACAACCTGTAATTACTTTGTGGAGTTTTGTGGAGTTACACTTTCGACACTCTACGCCGGTGATTCATGGCGGGACTAAGAGGACTTTTTTCTCTCGTTCACACTGGTTTGAAGAATCCTCTCCCTCTGAGTCAAAAACACTCCAAAAAACTTTCCTGGGTGTGTGATGTTTTCTCGTTTTCTTCGCCAGCAAACTTTACCAAACTCCAGACCAACAAACTTTACCAAATTTTAACCAAACTTTTCTCGATGTGTGACTTTTTCTCGACGTGTGAGGTTTTTGTCGATGTATGACGTTATTCTCGACGTGTGACGTTATTCTCGACGTGTGACGTTTTTCTCGATGTGTGACGTTTTTCTCGATGTGTGATGTTTTTTCTCGACGTCTTTTCTGGACTAAGAGGACTTTTCTCTTAGCTTCAGCTTCGTTCACACTGGTTTGAAGAATCCTCTCCCTCTGAGTCAAAAACACTCCAAAAAACTTTCCTGGGTGTGTGATGTTTTCTCGTTTTCTTCGCCAGCAAACTTTAACCAAACTTGACCAACTTCCAGACCAACAAACTTTACCAAATTTTAACCAAACTTTTCTCGATGTGTGACTTTTTTTCTCGATGTGTGACTTTTTCTCGATGTGTGATGTTTTTCTCGATGTGTGACTTTTTTTCTCGACGTGACGTTTTTCTCAACGTGTGACGTTTTTCTCAACGTGTGACGTTTTACTCGACGTGTGACGTTTTTGCTCGACGTGTGATGTTTTTCTCGACGTGTGACGTTTTTCTCGATGTCTTTTCTGGACTAAGAGGACTTTTCTCTTAGCCTCAGCTTCGTTCACACTGGTTTGAAGAATCCTCTCCCTCTGAGTCAAAAACACTCCAAAAAACTTTCCTGGGTGTGTGATGTTTTCTCATTTTCTTCTCCAACAAACTTTAACCAAACTTGACCAACTCCAGACCGACAAACTTTAATTAAACTCCAGACCAACAAACTTTAGCCAAACTCCAGGCCAACGAATGTTAAACAAACTCCAGATACATTTTTATCAACTTCCAGACCAACAAACTTAAACTAAAGCGGGATCCTTTTCTATCAAGAACATCTCTAAGTAACTCACAGCCTGCAAAAAAGTTCTTTATGTTCTTCATAAAAACGTTTTATTTAAAGTTTTAAAACGAGATGTCAAAGTAAAACTTCTCCAGAGCAGGTTTAAAGGCCAGTAACAGAACAAATAATGCATGATATTGTCCTTTAGTGCAGCGGCTGCGTTTCCTTTGTCTTATATTTAGCTTATATTTTATTTATTATTAATCTCTCGTGGATTATGTGTGGTCATGATTGACAGATGAATTATGCAGCTCTCTCCGTCTGGCGTTCATTGTGAAACTCAGGGGTTACAGAGCGAGTTTGTGAACAGGTTTGTAGTTCGACTCTCCAGATGCGCTCACTGTCCGGGTCAGAGAAACTCATCCAGCTTCAGAGTCCGGACTTAAAGTGCGTATGACAGGTTTTTAACATTTTCTAATTTTAACTTTATTCAGTGTATTAATACCTGTAAATATAAATGATAGTTTTACATCAATCAAGTAGCTGTTTGTAGAGAAAATGGAAAAATATGTTGAAAATTACAGGAAGTAAACAAATTGATGACATCACACTGGGGAGACAAGGTTATGCATAATTTTCCTAAAACAGACGACTTTTTTGACCCTTTAAACATTAATTCAACGAAATAAAGGCGTTCATGTGTATTTTTATTTGTCAAATTAAAAAAATCTCTAACATTAGATCAGGTTTTGCCCCATGTACTTTCTAATTTCCCAGTGTGATGTCATCATTCACAACCAGGAAGTGAAATTAAAACCTGAAAAATTGCTTAATTGGGATAAAATTTGTACAGCATTTTAGCAGACATTGAAATATATTTATCTTAACTACATTTTAGTCAAATGTGTAGTCCAACCTGTCATAGACCCTTTAAAGCTGGGGCTCCTGACTTTTACACTACGGAACCTTAAGTCACTAGAAGCTGCAAAATCGTACTTCAATGCCATGATTATATCTCATATTCTCTATTGTATATCGTCATGGTCCCTATGCTAACCCAACAGCTCTCAAATCTCTTAGATCTTTGCACAATCAGGCCCTGAAAATTCTTGACAGAAAGCCAAGGCGCTACCACCACTGCCATATTCTAGAAAAATTCAAAATACTAAGTTTCAACAATTTGATCAGGTACTCTGATATCCGCCTGGTGCATGACGCCGCCTCCTCTTAAGACCTACAGCCTCAACTCACAAGTCGAGCGTTAAGATCTGTGTCTAGAGGTGATTGTAATATTCCTAAAAGAAAGTCGGCCTTTTCCCAATCAGCCTTTTCTTACAAACCACCAAGGAATGGAATGGGCTGCCAGACAATCTCAAGAATTTGGCCGATTTCTACCACTTCTCTCGGGCGTCAAAAACTGGATTCTGGAGCACCAAACCTGCTCACACTAACAATACCAAGCGGGTATCTCTCCATCAGATGTGACCCTCGTGGGTATCACCTGATGGCCACCATTACCAGACCAATAGTGTCATAATATGACCTCGTTCATTGATAATACCATCAGGTACAGAGCTATAGATGTGATCCTCGTGGGTATCATCTGAGCTGTATTTCTACACTTTAAATACTATTGTACGCTGCACTTCAATTATACCAGGTACTGTAATGTTGTAAATATGTATTTTATATTGTTTGTCTTTAAATGTTGTAAATATGTATTTTTATGTTTTTTGCTTTTACTTGTCAAGGACTACAGATGGAAATTAGCATTTTTGCTAAATCTGGTGCAGCCATCTTTTTAATGCAACTGCACATTGTCCTTTAAATTAAAAAATAAAAAATGAAAAGTTGTTTTTTTAATCTACCTATCCCGTCCGTCGCCCTCACAAACCCTTTCCCTCATCGTTAAAATTCACATGCACTCGTTTTTTATCCCGTGCACGGCTTCAAAGCAGCTTTTTTCAGGCGACAAAGTGAAACTGGGGAGGACCACCCGAGCGCAGCCAATCAGAGCGCTGCTTTTACAGAGACAAAATGCTATATTAATGGACACAGGCAGCACACAGAGGACTCGTTTTAGTCAGAAAGGGCTGCTTTTTCAAGATACTATTTGGTGGAAAACACAAAATATATAAATTAACACCAAAAAAAAGTCAGGTACCACAGCTTTAATCGTATCTAAACCACAAACAAACTGCCTTCAGTGTTTCATAGATCTTCTTTGTTATTACTACTATTATTATTTAGCTACTTTTACTACTACTTTTATTACTTTTACTACTACTTGTACTACTACTCGAGCTAATGCTGCTACTTTTTTCTCTCTCAGTGAATTTACTTATTTTTGTTTAAATAGTTTAAGCTCCACTTGAATTCAAAAGACTAAAATTCTACTTTCTTTTCAAATAATCAGATTTCTGGACTAACATTATATTTCTGTCTGTTTTTCTTTTCTTTCATGTCCCTCTCAACCTTCTCTCGATCGCCTTTATTCTCCTTTTTTCCCTCTCCATTCCCCCTCTTTCTTTTCTCTTCCTTTTCCTCTCCCCCTCTCCTCTTCCTCACCTTTTCTCTCTCCGCTTTCTTCTCTCTCTCCTCCTCCCCCGCCCTTCCTCTCTCCTCTTTCTTCTCTCTATCTTCATTCTTCTCTCTCCCCCCCCTCCTTGTCTTTCCCTTTCTTCCTCCCTCCTGTTTTTTCTCTCCCTCTCCCCCTTTTTTCTCTTCCTCTCTCCTCTCTCTCCAACGCTTCCTCTTTCTTTTCTTTCTACTCTCTCCTCCTCTTTCACTTTCTTCCTCTCTCCTCTTCTTCTCTCCTCTTTCTTCTCTCTCTTCCTCTCTCCTCCTCTTCCTCTCTTCTCCTCTTCCTCTCTCCTCTTCCTTATCTCTCTCTTCTCTTTCTTTTCTAACTTCATTCTTCTCTCTCCTCTTTCTTCTCTCTCCTCCTCATCCTCTCTTCTCCTCTTCCTCTCTCCTTTTTCTTCTCCCTCTTCTCTCTCTCCTCTTCTTCCTCTCTCCTCATCTTTCACGTTCTTCCTCTCTTTTCTCTCTCCTCTTTCTTCTCTCTCTCTCTTCTCTTTCATCTCTCTCTCCTTTTTTCATCTCTCCTCCTCACCTCATTTTTAATGTACTTCCTCTCTCCTCTTCTTCCTCTCTCCTCCTCTCTCCTCCTCTTCCTCTCCCCTCTTTCTTCTCTCTCTCTCCTCCTCTTCCTCTCTCTTCCCTCTCTCCTCTTCTTCCTCTCTCCTCCTCACCTCATCTCCTCTCTCCTCTTCTTCCTCTCCTCCTCTTTTCTCTCTCCTCCTTCTTCCCCCTCTTCTTTCTCCTCTCCCTCTCTCCTCTCTCTTCTCTCTCCTCTTCCTCTCCTCTTTCTCCTCTCCCCCTCCCCCTCCCTCTCTCCTTCTTCCCCCTCTTCTTTCTCCTCTCCCCCTCCCCCTCCCTCTCTCCTCTTCTTCCTCTCTCCTCGCCTTCTCTTTCACGTTCTTCCTCCTCTTCTTCCTCTCTTCTCTCTCTCCTCCTTCTTCCTCCTCTTCTTCCTCTTCTCTCTCTCCTCCTTCTTCCCCCCCTTCTCCCCCCCCCCCCTCCCTCTCTCCTCTCTCCTCCTCCTCAGCCTCTGGTCTCCCCCCCTCACCCGTCGCTCCTCTCCTTCTCTCACTCGTCCTCGTTCTTCTGGTCTCTCTCTTGTCTGGAGATTTCTTCCGTCACGTTGACTCCGCTGAGCTCCCCGGAGTCCAACACTTCTTCGTCGTCCGGCCTCCTGACGCCGCCGCGCTCTAGACCTGCCGTGTCCGCAGCGGCGCCCCCTGGCTGTGGCCTCCCGCGCCCCAGAGTAACGCACTAACACCACTTTCACACCTTTTATTTGTACTTTTATTATCTTTTCTGCTGCTGCAACTTTCCTGACACTCCCTGTGCTTTTGTGTGGACCTCTGCTGCCCTCTACAGGTTTAGTCGTGTAACTGCACTTGATAAATTACTGCAAATGTCGTCAAATGAAAGCAAATTATTGGGTTTTTCATGTATTTGCTGATATAATAATGCTTATTTAAATCAGAAGTTCCCAATCTTTTTTGTCTTTTGACTCTTTAAACTTTGTCTCAC
The DNA here is from genome assembly GCA_019453435.1 of Rhinogobius similis. Lineage (NCBI taxonomy): Eukaryota > Metazoa > Chordata > Actinopteri > Gobiiformes > Gobiidae > Rhinogobius > Rhinogobius similis. The sequence continues at coordinate 3,547,403 of CM033633.1, forward strand.
ACTTCAAGACAAATACATCTGTTCACTTGTCAGTTTTTAATTCATATTTTCTTGTTTTAATGTAATTGATCAACACACATCGTCACATATTTTCCTTTTTTTTTTTAATGGACAACTTTGAAATAAAAGAAAGCTCCAACATTGACTAAAACCTAATATTACTCTTTTATTTGACTGATAAGTGTGAGATAAGAATATTAGTTAAATTAAGTCAATTTTCAAGATAATAGAACCAGGACTAAACCAGGTCAAAACCAGAACTAAACCAGGTCTAAGTCAGGACTAAACCAGGTCTAAACCAGGACTAAACCAGGACTAAACCAGGACTAAACCAGAACTATATTACGCCTAAACCAGGGCTACACTAGGTCTAAACTTGGATTAAACCAAGTCTAAAGCAGAACTATATCAGGACTAAACCAGGACTAAACCAGGACTAAACCAGGTCTAAACCAGGACTAAACCAGGACTGAACCAGGACTGAACCAGGACTAAACCAGGACTAAACCAGGTCTAAACCAGGACTAAACCAGGACTGAACCAGGACTAAACCAGGTCAAAACCAGAACTAAACCAGGTCTAAACCAGGACTAAACCAAGACTAAACCAGGACTAAACCAGGACTAAACCAGAACTATATTACGCCTAAACCAGGGCTACACTAGGTCTAAACTTGGATTAAACCAAGTCTAAAGCAGAACTATATCAGGACTAAACCAGAACTAAACTAGGGCTAAACCAGGGCTTAACTAGGTCTAAACTTGGATTAAACTAAATAAGTCTATAACAGAACTATATCAGAACTAAACCCGGACTAAACCAGGTCCAAAGCATCCCTTGGAGGGCCTGATTTGTTGAATAGCTCTGGTCCTGAGTAATAGTCGTGTTTTTACTTAAGGTTAATATGATATTATATAGCAATATCATATTTTTCTAATTCTGACTTAGTTTTGTTTTTGTTTCGTTTTTTGTTGTTGTTGTTGTTGTTTTTAAAACTGGTTGCTACGGTAACAGTTGTAGAATTACCTCTAACTGTGTCATATTTGTCTTGTTCAACAGGAAGTGACATTATAAACGTTACACAAACTGTCAAACTGGGACAAACAGGACAAACGTTCAGTCAGATCTTAAATATAATCGTGTTCACTACGTTTAAGTGAAATGTGTCGTCTAAACTGTCGTATAGACTTTAATAAAATATCCAGCCGTGTGTGTGTGAACTGTAAAGTCTGTTTTTCTTCCCGTTTTTGATCCCCGGCGTGTGTTTTCAGGCGGGCAGTGTCTCTCAGAAGCCTCAGTCCACAGACGTCTTCGACATGGTGCCCTTCTCTCCGGTCGCTCCTTTGGTTCCCACTCCAGCGTCCAATGGTTGCCCTCCTCCGCCGCCCACATCGCCCCCTCCAGACATCAGTAAGAACTACGCCTTTTCCATCGCGTTATAAAATAGAAAAATCACTTAAACGGTTGGAAAAATGACGTTGCAAGAGTGTTTTCACGAATGTGGGAAGTAGCGGTGCTGAGGGGACTGTGGCGCCCCCTGCAGTTGGGTCATGGAACTGCAAGCAGGTCCTAACAGCAAGTCTAATAAACACATTCTAAAGAACTCATTCAAATATACATAAGGACGAAACCAGGACTAGGACCAAAGCAAGACTGAACCTGGATTTAACCAAGACTAAACCAGGACTAAACAAAGACTAAACAAAGACTAAACCAGGACTAAACCAGGACTAAACAAAGACTAAACAAAGACTAAACAAAGACTAAACCAGGACTAAACCAGGACTAAACAAAGACTAAACAAAGACTAAACCAGGACTAAACAAAGACTAAACCAGGACTAAACAAAGACTAAACCAGGACTAAACAAAGACTAAACCAAGACTAAACCAGGACTAAACAAAGACTAAACCAGGACTAAACCAGGACTAAACCAGGACTAAACCAGGACTAAACCAGGACTAAACCAAGACTAAACCAAGACTAAACCAGGACTAAACCAGGACTAAACCAGGACTAAACAAAGACTAAACAAAGACTAAACCAGGACTAAACCAGGACTAAACCAGGACTAAACCAGGACTAAACCAGGACTAAACCAGGACTAAACAAAGACTAAACCAGGACTAAACCAGGATGTAATGGAGCAGGTCCATTACGTGGGCCTGAGGTAGAAATGAAAGAGTCAAACAAAGTTTTAAAATGTTTATTAAATGATTGATTGTGTGCGTTACCTGTAAAATAAAATTTATAATTAGTAAAGACTAAGTGGGAAATGTGCAGTAATGTAATAGTACTC